>CAEGAF010153228.1:0-20219 GCA_903067075.1 Micropoecilia bifurca
CCTAGGTGTGAGTGTGTGTGTGCATGGTTGTTTGTCCTGTGCGTCTCTGTGTTGCCCTGCGACAGACTGGCGACCTGCCCAGGGCGAACCCCGCCTCCTGCCCGGAACACCAGCTGGAGATAGGCACCAGCAACTCCCGACCCCACTAAGGGACAAGGGTGCAAGAAAATGGATGGATGTTCACACTGGGACTGCACAGTGGCACAGTTGATAGAGCTGTTGTCTTGCAGCAAGAAGGTTCTGGGTTCGATTCCCGGCCCCTGTCTTTCTGCATGGAGTTTGCATGTTCTCCCTGTGCATGGTGGGTTTTCTCTGGGTACTCCGGCTTCCTCCCACAGTCCAAATACATGACTGTCAGGTTAATTGGCCTCTCCAATAGGTGTGTGTGTGCATGGTTGTTTGTCCTGTGTGTCTTTGTGTTGCCCTGCGACAGACTGGTGACCTGTCCAGGGTGACCCCACCTCTTGCCTGGGACATTAGCTGGAGAGGCACCAGTAACCCTCCCAACCCCACTAAGGGACAAGGGTGCACAGGAAAAATGCCAGTGTTGAATTAACACCCAAAAGTGTCTATATGTGTCCAAGTCAGCTGGTGTTAAATCCAACACTACAGAGAGTCATATTAACATTTACAATGGTGTTAGTGTTAAAATATATTAAAAGTAACACCAGTGTAGTGTTGATCACAAAACACAATGTGGTGTTAAAAAAGTAAATAATTGATCCACAAGGTGTCAATATCAGTCAAATCCAGTGGAAAATATTCAAACAATACACATAAATGGAAAGTTTAACTTTCCTTAAACCCATTTCAGTATATAGACCAATGTTAATTTAACAAAAAAATGGGTGTCAATCTTTTAACACTTTCAAAAGTGTTACTTTAACACTAGCCGAATTGGACACAAATAGACACTTTGGGTGTTAATTCAACACCGGCATTTTTACTGTCTGTAAAGAAAATGAATGGATGGATTTTCACACTGATCGTACATATCTATGTGAATGACAATCATTTAAAAACAAAAACAAAATGGTTGATTGCAAATGATGGATAATTGTACTAAAATGTTTTGTTTTTTTCCAAGTGTTCGCAATGACAAATGAGGCCTCCTTTGGTTTAGTTGATGAGGAGACCTTAATGAGGATGGCATTTACCAAAATAATCAGACAGCAAAAATCATGTCACTGTTTGGCATTTGCAAATATGTTCTGAAACTGAAAGTCCTACAAGCAATTTGTAGTTCTGTTTTTAAATTGTGTGGAAATGTTTTCACACATGGTCACTGGTGCAGGGAAAAAAAAATATTATTCATAATAATTGTTCAAAGACACATCATAACCCACACATGATACATTATTAAATCCAAAACAAAGTTTTGCTTTCTCTAAAAACTCCTCCAGGTCATTTCTTAAATACACAGCAGCCATGAATATTTTCTTGTCCCAAACAAAGACTGCTTTCCTCAGTTAGATCAGCTCCTTCATAAGGAGCATTATGCTGAGCAGCCGTTTGGTTCACGTTAAAGCTATACTTTAACTTAAGCTTTAAGAACATCGGAAAATGGGGTCATGTTCAGGAACTTAGCCGCTGGATTTAAACCTCTTGCACTGATTTCTGCCTGCAGCACAGTTTGTTGATTTCAGACTCTGAAGACCTCACATTAAAATGTTAGAGATAATTGATGCTCATCTGGGCAGCCAAGCATACTTCAATATTTTAAGCTAATTTAGCTGTACCCTGTAGAGCGGGAGGGCTCAAGTGGGAGGACAACTTGGCACAAGGTAACACTTCTTTTTCTTCCCCCGACCCAATCTCTTTCCTCTACATAATTATATGAATGAAATTAATTGGGGATACACATTTGCATATCTAGGTTATTTCTCTTATGGAGGGAAAGGTCTTTGGAGAGTACAGAAACAATTACAGGGCTGCCAGACAGTGAAATACCACCAGTTCTCGCAACACGTCTGCCGCCTTCAGCCAGTGTTTCACCCCTGGGAGGATTTGGCCGCAGAGCTCCAGAGAGATGTGATAAAGCTGTGGCGCAATATGTGCGCCTGAGTGCCGTCCGTGAAGCAATTTATTGGCCTTCACCTGAAATCTTAAAATTACCACTTGGGCATTTATCATTTGTTTTGCAGAGAAGCAAGTACTGAAAATTACGTTTTGAAGAAAATGGGATTATACCTTCTGGAACCCATGGCAGCTAGTACACAGTGCAGGAGAATCTCATTTTTATAGTCACGCCGAGATGTTTTTTTTTCCCCACCCCGCCCCTCCAGCATTTTAAGACTATTGTGCCAAAATACAAAGATATTTTTAATCCTCTGGTGTGGTGCAGTGACTTGTTGGAGGTGAAACAGCCAGAGTGTCCTGTTAAACCGGAAGCTCCTAAGAAAAAAAATGTGTGGGTGTTGAAAATGTTCTGGTTAGTCAGGAAACACTAATGTTCCACCACTAACAGGGATTTTGTAAAGATGAAAGTAACAACTATTTTTTTATATATATATACTTAGCTCTTGAAAGCTAATCAGAGGTTTTACAAATCTGTAAATATTAATCTATTACTTTCAATTACTTTATAACATAATGTGATATAATGGATCATTTCATCCAGACCATATGAATCTCTATAGTATGTTAATTTGGCCTGAAAGCCTGGTAATGAAGATGGCCACTGTGGCATGCATCTTGGGGCTTAATACCACAAAAAACATTGGAATTAGATCAATTAAAAAAATATTATTTTATAAAAAAAATGTCAAGTTCCTGAAACATATGTTAATTTCTATGAACTCCATACTTATTTGAGTTTCATTTAGCAGTAATTACTGCTTCAGTGTTGCATGGCAAGGATGTATTCAGTCTGCAGTTCTGCTGAGGTGTAATGGAAGCCCAGGTTGCTTTGATAGTGACCTCAGATCATCTGCATTGTTGGGTCTGGGGTCTCTCATCTTCCTCTTGGCAGTATCCCTTAGGTTTTCTCCCGGGTTCATATCAGCCAACCTCTCTGACCAATCAACTGAAGTAACACCACAGTGATTGAATCACCTTGGTGCGTTTGGCAGTGTGGACCAGTGCCAATTCTTGCTGGAAAATGAAATCAGCATCTCCATACAGCTTGTCAAAAGAAAACATGAGGTTTTCTAATATTTCCCAGATGACTTCAACTGTTAAAATTCAGAAAACATATTAGACCAGCGCCAGCAGAGGACATGGTACTTCAAGTAACATGGACTCTGCGGTTCTCTACCCTTCAAGGTCTGGGACATTGATTTCCAAATGAAAAAATCTAACTTTACTTTAATCTTAAAATAAAACTCTTTTCCAATGTTCTCTTCAAGGGAAGTGGGATTTTATTTAAGATGGGCATTTAGAACACAACTGTACACTGGGAGCAAAACAAACCACGCAAATCTTTCTTGTGTTTCTTAACTTGTGTGAATGTCGGGGTTAATCTAAATTCAGCAAAGAGAACTGCCTTCCACCAGCCTTTGTCTCTGATTTTCATCCATAGGCTCTGTCTGCTGAACAGGAACGAAGGCGAATTCAGCTGTAAAAGTCTGCTTTTTGCTCTCCCTCTGTTTAAAAACAGCAGGGGGAACAGGCCAGTGTAGCGCTGAATCTGCTTCGCAATTACAAGGAGCAGCAGGGACCCAGAAAACAGTTAGCAGGGAACAACGGGCATAATCAATTGAATTGGAATAAGCTAGAGAAAACAAAAAGTTTCTTGCTCTTTTTTTATATATATATATATTTTATTTATATATATATATTTTTTTTTTTGCAGAATACTGATGAAATTGTTCTTTCTTTGTGGATATCATATAAGGACACATGTTTAGGACTCCAAATGAAAGAATGCCACACTTGTTCCATTAATACATTTGTCTGCATTAATTGGCTGAAGAGATGTTTTTTTTTTATCTTGGAGGTTTTCAGCCCCACATGCTGAGCAAAGATAACAATCTGTAGATTTTTTTGTGCAAAATCCAGAGTGTAATGCAACAGGATGACACAACTCACACATTCACACACAATCACTTCCCCTCAATTATATTGTGAGAATCTGCCTTCTTTGTGTGAACAGGTTTCCCACAGCAGAACACAGAAGAATCGTGTTTTTCTTCATCTATTCAGGGAAAACTTTGTGCGATCTCCAACAAAATGAGATCACGCTCTTTTCTCCTTTTTATGCACCCTCATTTATGCAGGTAAAAAGTCTCAAAAATATATATATTTTTACAGGCAACCTACCAAAAATCCAAAAGAGTGAATTAAAAAAAAAATCCATCTCTGATTATGATTACACCAATTAGCTAAACTGATCAACTGAAAGCAGAATCTTGACACAATTGTGAATCTTGTCATAAGTTGGCTCCGTCCTCTAGATCCACATGTGCACAGAAAAGCACACAAATAACATAAAACATCAAAAATCTAATCCCAAGAGGGCGATCGGTCCTGTGCTCAATCTAGCTAAGTAAGGTTTCTTGTTAGACTCTTGTTCTTTTCATTTCTGTCCATATTTAAAAGAAGAAGAGGAAAAAACAGCACTGCTTGGAAAACATGCGAGTCACATTGTACAAGACAGCTGATAAGGAAAATTGACTTTTTTTTGCCACAATGTCAACAAATGATCAGTGTATAGAAATGTCTATCTCCTGAAATGAGCTGTTTCTACCATTAATGGTAAAAGCATGTATCTAGTCTTCTGAGAAAAAAAAAGTTTATTGTGGGTCTTCTGAAATGACCAAGGGAAGCAAAGTACAGTAAGAACAGAGGTGATCTCTGCACAACATGGGTTGTGCGGAGCAAATAGAAAATAAGCAGCTAAACAGATGTACAGTGAGAGTATTTACAGTATAATACTACTACATAGTATGAGGTTCAGACTAAACTTTGTTTGAAAAATCCCTTAGTCAGTCATAACATATTTACAAAGTGCAAGTTAGCTGGATTTCTTTGCAGATTTTCTTCTGGTTTTGATGTAGTGTCTTTAAACAACCCTCAAAGCAAATGAATCTGGCTTAAAAAAAAATCAGAGCTCAAAATCTCCTGCAGATAAGAAAAATGTTGCTGTTGCACAAATTGCCAATTTAAGCTTATGATGAGGGTCAATGACATCCGTCCACCACAGAGGCCCGTTTTACAAGTTAATGTCTGTGTTCAAATACTAATGCAGCCCTGTGCTGGCAGGCAAGAACGAGAAAAACACACGCAACAAGCAGATGTGAAATAAAATTAACCAGATGATGCAGAAAGTGGCTGAATTTTGCATTTCCATCTTTCAAACCAGTATCCACTTTGCATTACAAATCTTTATTTGTCGAACAAATGTCACTGCCACGGTCGCATTCATTGTATGAGCTCTTGTCTTTGTTTCTTCTGCTTTCATTTATTACTTTAATAAGGCTCAGTGTCCTCATCAAAGGTTGAGCTGCTCTTCCCTGAAGCCAAAGGGCATGTTTGATATTCCATTCTTTAAGCAGTGTAGAGAGAGAGAGAGAAAAGAGACAGAGAGAGCTCTTAAACTTGAGTGTGATTATGTCTTTGGTACAACGTCACAGACCCCAGAGAGGAGCAGAGAGGGAGATGAAAAATACAGATCTTTTCTAATTTATTAAGAGTATTTTACAGTTATGTAAACACAACCAGGCACACACACACACAGGGTGTGTTTTCAAGCTGTACTCAGTTATCTTTAGAGTTTAGAATGCAACACAGATTAATAAAATTAACATCTGTAACAGGCCACAGTTGATTCTTCTCATTTTAAAACTGTTTTGCTTCATTAGCATTAAATGCAAAGCTTTCCTCATTGTGCCATCTTCTGGTGCATCTTCTGGTGAAATGTCAACTGGTCCAGTTGACATTTCTCAACATTAATCTAAGCGTTTGCTGCCACCTTTTGGTGAATGATGTATACCACACACTTGAATGAGAATCAGGTCGGTACACAGGGTATGTTCAGACACACGATGGAATTAATTATTGTGTAGTTTTAAAGTAAATCTATTGGTCAAATGATGAGTCTCTTTGTTTGCAATACAACTCAGTTCTCTAGCTTGTGTTTAATGTTCCCTTCCAGTTTGCACACGGTCTCGCAGCCTTCAGGTCTGAGTTTTGCAGCAACAGGCTTGTGGGACTTCTCCAGACATGCAGAGATCAGATGGATGAAGGTCATGTTGGTTATCAGAAGCATAAGGACTCCTGAAGGTGCAAAAATGCTCAGTGTGAAACTCTGTGCATGAAGTGATCTGTCAGGATAATCCATCACGCTCTCTCAACTTACCACAGACGGCGGAGTTTATGGAGAAATTCTGGACACGGTAGCTGCTGGTGAACATTGCACCCAGTCCCAGAATGAGGACGGCATAAATGCTGAATGTGTGCCCCATGTACTTGATCAAGAAGAAGTTCTGCAGGGTGAACCTGTGTGAGTTCAGCAACAAACATGGTCAGTCGTTTCTTATTCTTTTTATTTTGTGTTCCCAAGAAAAATACGTCCTGAATTTCTGCCCTTATCAAGTAAAAATGAACACAGAGATGATGAAAAGGACAGAGGTGCTGGCCACTCGGTCCTGAACACCGGCATGATATTTAAGCACTATGCCAAAGCCCACCACAGAATGAAAGAAAGACCACCAGGCAAACACAGCTAATCCATTCTGTGTCTAAAAAAAGGGATTTGAACACTGATCATTTTTCACTTCCTCCAACACTTCACAAAATAATTACCCCACAAACTTTGAATGCTTCAAACATACAAATGCAAACTTTTGTGTATTTTAACAAGATTTATACTCTCATAGACCACAGCATAGAGCATAATTGGTGACAAAAGAAAACTATCACTGGCTTTATTAGTTTTGTTTTTTTCTAATAAAAATCTTAAAAGTGTGACCTGCATTTATTTTCAACCCCTTTACTCTAATACCTTTAACTAAAGTCCTGTCCCGCCATTCACACTTTGAATGAAAATAATAAAACAGCTGAAAAATTGTGTTCCTTTAAATCTAGACTAAGTGTAATGAGAGCACTTGGCAAAATATAATGTTTCGATTGTTGATTTTTGCGTTTTTTATGATGTAAAGCACTTTAAACTGCCTTGTTGCCGAAATGTGCTATACAATTGAATTTTATTGACTGACTTGATTGATTGAATCAATAAAAATGTGTCTTAAGTGAGCAAAAGGTCTCTAAGTCACAGATCGAAAACGTAAAAAGACTGAGACTTTACCACATCAAAAGAAAAGTGTATACAAGAATATATTTCTTTTTGTTGTGAGCAATAAGAACTTCTCCTTTGAAAACTGGCTGTATTTAACTAGTGTGATTTAGAGTAAAAACTGTGTAAAGTTGGGGTGTGAAATGTGAACGATTCATGAACAGTAGTCAGAAGCCATAAAAAACAATCGAACGACTGGAAGTGGCACTCAGGCAACACTCCTGGTCTTTATCAAAGAAAACATATTTTTGTTAGGAATAAAAAATAACACAAAAGACTTGTGGCTATAATTGTAGTGAAAGATTGTTCTTCTTAAGTACTGACTCAGAGGCTCTGTGTACACATTGATACCACACTATTCAAATACTTGTAAAGAAACAGAAAACATTCATGTTTTTCCTCCATTTCACAATTAGGCTCTATTTTGTGTTGGTTTACTGCCTAAAAACCCAATAAAATACATACAAATGTTTGCTTGTAACATGACAAAATGTGAAAAAGTTCAATGGTTATTGCAGTTGCTGTAAGGCACTGTAACACTGCAAAAGCTATCACAGTCTTATCACCAGATAACGTGTCCATGGAATCACACCGGGGTTGTTGATTGCCAGCCAGGCTTCGTGCTTGTTCATGTTGGAGTAGGAGAGGAAAAGCATGTAGAAGCTGTGAAGTGGTAAAATCCACCTAGACAACACTGCCGGTAGGATATAGCTGTAGAAAGCAGAAATAGCTTGAATTTACCGGCGTAAATAGCTTACTTGTTCAGTCTTAGCCATATGATGTACAGTGTTGCGTTCAACCTACTGTCTATCCCACAGAGGCATGCTGTGGGATAGACAACCCTATCCCACAGCCCTATCCCCTGTTTTTAATGCACTGTTTTTAAGTGCATTAAAAACAGGATATGAAGGGAAGAAAAAAATGGCTCAAAAGAGAAAATGCATTGTTAGAATCATAAGAAATCATTTATAAATATCATAATATTTACGATGGCCCACATCAGAAAGAATTTGGGAGGGTGGATTTCAGGATTGCACGACTCGGGGCCGAGTACATTTCTATAGACAGGAGAGAAAGGTCAAGATTGGAAATTCTGGCAAAAACGACCTTTATTCTCGCACCACAGAGGTACCTTCTGAAGAGGCTCACAGCTGCATAAACAAGCCACAGTTTAGACCACAGGTCAATCCAGATCCACAAGTTCTCAGACCACGAGTCCATAGTCAACTCTAGGGAGAAAGTCTCAGACACATTCTAGGATGAAGTCTGAAAAACAGCTGAGGACCCAAAAGCTAATAATCACTAATTTGCGTGTACTCACGATCTCACAAAAAAACACTAATATCAAAAGTTGCGTGAGAAGACACCAGTGTTTCTTTGATTAATAGAATATGTGAGTTTTAACTCCATGACTGAAATATGCATGCATGATGTATCACTCACCGTTGGGCACTTTGTCTTTCTTCGCCAGGTAAAAAAAGACTTCTGAGATTATCTGAGTGATGATTGCAAGAACGATGCTGCCAGCGTGCATCGCCAAATGGGAACCAGGATTTTTGATCCAGGGAAACATGATGGAAGTCGTTGTATGTTGTGATATGCTGACCGACTGCAGCGCGGAGATTCTGAAGACAACGCATTAGTACCATTATCTTGTTCGTGGGACTTTGGAACTTGGCTTTTGCTGAGAAATTTTATGATCTTGCTCTGATTACTTTCCATGACATGTTGCAAACAACTTGGTTATTGAGTCCAACTATCTGACCCATAAATAGAATTTCTCCAAGGAGAAAAAATATAATTATTTGGAATTAAACATTTATTACAAGACTTGTAAAAACACCTCTTACAATTTACTGTTTCTCTTAGCCGTACATTTAACTCCCAGCAGGAATAAAGTTTAATAGTGTTAAGATAATTAGCTGCCTCTTTTCACTCATGTACATGTCTTCTATGACCTTATAAAATATGGCTCAGCTGTCATTGAAACATGTCAGGTTCTAGACTTTAAACCTACATGTCACTCTTTGTTTACAGAAGTTATGAGCCCACATGGAGTGTAATGACACAGTGCATGCTTCCTCCGGTGACTAAATCATTACAAAACTATAGTTATCTCAATTTTATCTTCAGAGATTTTCCTCTCTGAAGCAAGTTCATTGATTTCCACCTGTTTTTTTATTGATAATGTTAAGAGGGTTAATGCAATCTGTGGGCAAAATGAAAAATTCAAGAATATGAACATATTATGTTCCATGAACAAAAAAAAAATTGTCATTGTCCAAATCTGCTTATTCTTTCAGTTTTACGGGGAGACATGGTGTCTATTTCCAGCAGTCTTGAGGTATGCATGTTGTCTTAAGAAAGTGGAATGCAATCCTAAGCAAAATCCTTCTTTCTATGTAAATGTAATATTTTACCATCATCACAGGAAAGTATTCAAAGGAAAAGATTGGGTTGTGACAACGATATTTCCACTGGAGTCAATCTGAGTTCATTGTCCGTGTAAAGCGGTTGTTTGTGATGCCTCCATCCCACCAGGATGATGCGAACCACAAGCAGGACACAAGCAATCCCCAGGATCAAAACTGCAGAGTGAGACAGAAATTAAGTATTCAAGTATACATGAGCTTGGAACTTGTAGGCTCTTCATAAACAGCAGATTTACAGTGAGATGAGACATTTTTTCCTATTTTATTTAGTTGTATAATAACTTTATTTATATTTTCCCAATAATTGTCTACACATATATTTTTCATCAAAAATCTAAACCTCACTTGAGTACCCATGTTGAGGTTCATTAACATTTAGGCATAACTGGAAGCAATTCAGCTGTTCATTAATAAAATAATTTCTTAAAAAACACAACCTGCCCACAAATAACCATACATGCAAAATGACAACATTTTATCTGTTTTATCTTTTCAATATTGATGCACACTTGAAACTTTACCTTCAAGGATGTACAAATTGGTACCAGGAAATGCATTGTTGTCCAGGATGCCTGTCAGCCACAGGATAACTACAGGGTAGTTGGCCACAGTATAGCGCACATGCTTGTCAAGATAGAAGTTCTCCAACAGAAACCTGAAAGCAGCAGAAGACAAAGAAAGACTAGTTTTTTTTCCCTCTGCTCCTTCCTGTCTTACAAGAAGCAACAGCAGCAGTTAAACTATGTAAGGCAGCTGGGAGTCAGACTCACCACACTAACAGCTCCATCAGCAGCAGCAGCAGTGACAACATTGTGCAGTGATATCGAGATGCTTCCGTCTGATGCTGCAAGTAGATTGTCAGGTTCAGCAAAGTGGAGAGTGTCCCCCAAGTGGCATACACTGCCACTCCATTTTGCACCTGGTTTGACACAACGAGAGAGAGCTGAGTGAACCAAAAAGCAGTTAGTAAGATGCTGCAAAGATGTGTGTTTTTGATGAATTTATTTAGACACTCTTCCAGTTACTTGCTTATGAACAGTTGTTTTTTTTTTTTTTTGCATCAGATAGAACACATACATAAATTATGTTGTCTCACTAACTCACAATCTGCTGCTTCTGCGTTGTCTAATAATTGTAAAAAAAATAAAAAATCCTCCATCTAAATATAGAAAGTCCGACAAAATGGTGTCAGCCCCACCCATTGACTTTGATGGGTGAGTTCGGCAGATAAAAACAAGATAAAAACAGAAAACAGGGAAGTAAAAAGAAAGAGGAAGTTACAATTCACCTTAAAGATTTTCAGCATAAAAATTAATGTTTTTTTTGTTTGTTTTTTTTACAATTGCTTATCAAAGCTGGCTTCAGTATGTGATTTTACAAGCTTTTAGTCATACCTGTCATAGTAAGTATGTTGCAAAGACCGAATAAAAAGTCGCCCAGGAATGTTGCCCTATATTTATAGTTTTACCAATATCCTGAACATCCAGAGGTCTGCGTTGCGATGTTTGCTCAGCCAGGCACCGTAAATCTTTAGCCCATGGCAGGAGAAAAACAGCATCATGTAATCAGTTAGCGTCATTAGAGCTGATGTTATGAGCACTGGGAGCAGCATTCTGGACACAGAGAAATAAAATGTCCATATGAATCAAAAGAGGTGACAACAGGAGGAGCCTGATGGTTAGTGTGAGTTGGATAAAGACATACTTACTCTCTGTCATACAGAAAGAGCAAGGTGATGTTCAAGCTAAGGTATGTGATGACGCTGACATGAAACCCATAAGGCAACACTGCAGGTGTAGCGTACATCCACTCATATGTACTCCTGCACTGGGCAGAGATAATGCAGTTAGATACTAAGCACATGTCGACAAACAGAAGGAGCCTGTGGGGAAATTATCTGTCTTTTCCTACCATGTTTGAGCAATCTGGAAAGTGTAAAGAGACAATGAGTGTACCTGAGGAGAAATTAATTGACTCGGTACAAGAAAGTCTGATTTCCCACATGTGACAGGAAAGAAGGGTGAAGTCAAGCGATAAACAGAAATAAATATTCCTTCTCTGAAAAAGCTGTAGAACCTCTACGTCTGTAACTCGAAAGTGTTGAAAATTGAGCATGTGGTTTTACACCAATGAGTTTTTGTTGTCAGTACTGAATAAATACTTTTTTAAAAAAGTGCTTACCTTCTACAAAGTCCAGCCAAAAAGTACACAAACATGGCAAAAAACCAAAAGTGAACGAAATCCCACACAAAAAACGTCCACTGAGCAGGAGTCACAGATGTCTTGTACTTGAGTGCGACAGCTTCTGTACGCTGCCTGAAGACACCTGCATGAGAGTTACCTATTTATTCTGGAGAATCCTTTTTTAAAACCTTGAGATGACTGGATTCACGTAAAACAACAACAATGAAAAAATAAATTCACCTGAATGATCTCCAAAGCCTGAAAGAAAGTTTAAAGTAATTGCAGGAAATAAAGCAAATAATCCCACAAACATCAGTATAATCCTGGGTGGGTTGTGGTTTACCATGGTGACCGTGAGGGGGTTAAAATCCACAGGAGGAAAAGTTTGTCAAAAAAAGTATTAAAAATGCAAAAAAAAAGGAAATTGAATCTATTTGTCTTTATTCATCTGTCCTATAGCTGTCAAATAACAAACAGAGTTAAGTCTCAGCCGTATAACAAGGAAGGACAAGACCCATCATAACCGGTGTCACAATGTGTCCTTTTTATACCATCCGTTATCTCCCTCTGTCATAAACAGTTTGTTATTTTGTAAAAATCAGGGTGAAGAGTAAAGATCAACTTGTGTAAAAAGTACTAGAAACGGTTGAATGTGTCCAACACATGTTACCCTGAAGGCTGCAGTAGGGGGTTAAAAACTAAAAAAAAATGAAATCAAGCTTTCAAAGATAAAGGAAGAGTGATGATCTCCAATGGGTGGAAACTTCACATTCTGTAAAGACAACAGATGTGCCACAAACATGTTGGTTTTTAATGTTCATAATTTGGTGAAAACTATATAAAGTTTGTTAAATTGTTCATTTTCCTAAATGTTTGCTGTCTTTTACTACAGTCTCTACTTTGGCTTTTTAGGGCAGGTTACAAATACAGGTTGTATTTCTAGTAACTGAATGGCTAATATTCAAATTCTGTTTACAAGGAGTGCTGACTCCTTTTAAGTCAAGATAAGCCTCTGCAGGTTTTGTGTGTGTGTAGCTTTTGTCCACACAGTGGCACCATTGCTTAATACGGTGGCATTGTGAAGCTGTCAAGAGTCATGTGGACCTGCAGCTTGCAGAAGATTTTGCATGAAAATACATGGTCAGTTAAGAAGACGAGACTTGCCACTACTCTGGGTGTTTTATTAATCTAAATAGTGCACAGATTTGAGAAAACGTAGCTGGAGTGGATTTCCATTGGCCAGGAGGAGACAACACACACAATGCTATGTATAAGTTTTGTGTCATTTTTAATTTCTTTGTATTTGCTTCCAACAAAGCAGATTTCATGGTGATAATTTACTATGACTATGTGAATCTAAGGCTCTAAACGTCTGAACTTTTTCCGTTTTTGTTTCTTTTTATCGACCCACTCAACCTTGGCCCAGGTATACTCAAGGCACTAAAATGTTCGAGTTTTAGGTTGAACTAGTGTTGCGTGTGAGCGCAACACTAGTGCCTTGAGCAACCTAAAACTATACAGTGCTGTAAATTGTCCCTAAAATCCACTAATTATTTGTATTACCTTTGGTGGCAACAATCACCATCCAGCTTTGCGAGCATGAAAAGCCAATTTAAGCTACGATCTCAATCCAATTCAGGTCTGAACTTTGACAAGGCCACTTCAAAAACTCTGTGGTGTTTTTCATCAATTAAGAAGTGGAGTTGCTGGTTTGCTTCTAAATGTAGCCACAGAATCTATCATATGGATACGCATAAGAAAATATTCTAATTCTTAATTTGCTTTTAAAAGTAAAACAAATCAAAGTGAATATTTAAGCGACTTGTAAAGTCTAATTTGAAAATATAATGTGGAACTTGACAATCGGGGTACTCTAAGGCTCTGTTGTTTTTTTGATCATATTATCCAATATGCATATGCCCACTTTTGTTTACTACAACAGCATCACGCCGTACACATACTGAGAGATTGCATTCCTCAGATGTGTCTCTAATAATGTATAAAGTTTTTTTTTCAGATTATAGTTTGTTTTTTTTGTTATAAGCACAGATTCAATCAGTCTTTATGTGGGTATGGTGCAGGAAACAAATGATCATATTTGATAGTCATCATAGAAGAGTGGATAAAAAGCTCTCTGCTGTTACAGCTCTTCATGACACTTAAGTCAACGAGCTCTTCCCACTCTGTTGAAGCTAAATATACCGAAAGAACACTTGACATTGTTACAAGCCTTACAGTCAGAGCAATATTTGGTGTCAGCTGAAGTTGTGCTCTAAAGCTTAGGATGGACAACTCTTTCATGTTGACTGACTGATTACTGTGACCCAGGCTGCTGGCAAAGGACAAGGCCCAATTTGTTGGCTGTTCATCATCTAATGAGCCAAATCACATCCAATTACACGCCCGCCACTTTTGATCACTTTCATTATGAGGGATATGTGCATGATGGGTATTAATAAAGATCACTGTCACTTTGGGATTATGTTGTGATTCACATTGTGACTCATTTAGATCTTTGCAACAATAAATCCTGTAGTTACACTGAAGCATCGTTTAATGACAGCATAGCTCCTATATTTTGTTGTTGTTGTTGTTGTTTGCAGGAAAGGCAACTTTTATCTGATATTTCTGCAAAAGCTGCAAATCCTTTCAATCAAGGAAGTTGAAAAATGATGCCTATAAGACATTTCTGTGTATGCTTTATTGGATAATAGGGACCGTCCTGCACACAACGTTTGGTATTTAGAGACCTTGACTAATAGGCTCCGTGAATTCGTCTTTCCCCAGCGCAGACTATGTGACTTTCACGCTGCAAATTTATGAATAACATTTGTGGATCCCCACAGAACCAAGGTGCCTGTTAATGTCACAATTATACTGCCATGACCAATACTGGTGGCTGTGCCTCGTAGATTACAAATGAGGATGGCAGAGGACAATAAAGGTGAGAAAGTATGGGTGAAGTGTGCAATACCCCTTGAATTTCTTCCCTTGCTGTCCAGTTGCAACCACAACTTGAATACCCACTTTATTCAGATTTTATATTACAAATCAACACAAAGGATCATGGAAACTGGGATAAAACATGGTTTGATTTAATTTTCTAAATATTTGACAGATGTGGTATGTATTTGTATTCAGTTATTTCTTTTTGATACCCTGTCTTTAGAAACCAGTAAAATTTGGTGGGACGATGGAAAGAACTTTGAGCAGGAAGAAAACTAGTTAGAGAATTTAGACGACACCAGGGGTTCATCTTCCTGGGGAGCAGTTACCTTAAAATACAGCCAGAACTGGCTTAGATCAAAGTACATTATGTGTTAAAAAGAGCCAATCAATGTTTGGATCAAAATCCAATTTAAAGTCTCTAAAAATAGCAAATTGGGGATCGAAACCTGGCTGGGCTTTAGTAAGTCTGAAAAAAAAAATGAATGGGCATTGCTACAAAACCTAAAATGGAAATCTATTCACAGGGTGTAATACTAACTGTATATACTGAACTTTACTCTGGTCACTTTTGGAATTTAGACTACTTTGTCCAAATTCAGATTCACACAACTTAAGAAATAGGAAAGCAGTAAACATTAAGGCCTTCAAGGCACAAACAAAGCACAAAAATATCCCCTTCTGACTGAAAATGAAAACAGTCCTTTTCTAATTAAAAATGAAAGTACAATACATTACTTATCTGGCTGACCAGAAAACAGGAAAGGACCAAGTAAAAGAAAATGGCAAAGAATCCCTACCATAGTTTCCATCAATAACAAGATATCTTGAATTAAAACAGTTTACTAAGTAGAAAAAAATAACTGGTACACAGGATTATGTTTAACAGTCAAGCAATTTGCAGATCCCCAAGAGGAATTGATTTGGCACTGAAAGACTGAAGGTTTCATGGAGTCAACTGATGAAAAGAAAGTGATTTTAGCTGTGCATCAAGGTGTGACAACAAGCTTGCAAACAAAGCAGGAATAAAGAAGCTAAAGAAGACTAAGAGAGTGAAATGGAGTGAAAATAGTCTCAAAAAAATTTGTGTGTGTGTAAAAAGATTTGTGTGTGATATTTTGAGACTATTTTCACTCCATAAGAGAGCCCCTAGAGGTCAGTGGATGTAAGCAGCAAAATGTTCAGTCTAGATATGGAAGCCCAAAGGACTTGCATATCTATTTACAGTGAAAGGTAGTCCTCTAAATTGTTAACCCAAGGGGCTGAATCCATTTATGCATGTAACATTTTTTTAAAGTTTTTTTTGTAAGAAACAAATGAATTTAAAACTTCTAACATTCATAGTTATGCAATAGTTTTGATTGCTCAATAATATTTGTGGTTGAAATGGGGCAAACATTCAAGGGATCTAAAGTCTTTTGCAAGGCACTACTCTGTCTCATATCTCATATCTGAGCCTTTCTTGTTCCTTTAACGGTGACTTAAATCAGAAATCACGAATACTTTGTTTATCCCTGGGGGAGAAGTTTCGTCACAGCTACCTCGGCCAAAGATTCAAAGTAAATAGAAGTGTAAAAGAAGAATATTTGCTAAAAATAGTTTGATAATAAATAATAAAGTGCTAAACAAAAACAGTGTTTGAAGCAGATAGTAGCAAGAAGTTCAAAATGTATGACTTGTTCCAAGTCAAGTTGGGGTAACTGTATGACTTGGAACAAGTCATGCAGTTTAAAGGCAATGCTTCCAAACTCCAAGGGAATGTAAGTAAACATCTGACTATGAATATGAAGAACGTTTAAAAATGTGTAAAATATTCCTCTTGCATTTTTCTACATCTTAGATGGAAATCTTTCTTGTAATCTTAATTTAAACTAAGATTTTACTCCAATTTAGGATTACATGTGAAGAAAATTGTTCTAAATATTCATGTGCTATTTGGTACCATCTGTGGTTATGAGCTTATTGTTATCTGCAAACTGACCTAAGACAATTTAAACCCATCATTGTAAAGCATACAATTTTAACCCTGCAGGACTAATATATTTTTTTTCCACCATCTTTCTATGATTCTCAGAATTGGTTTAACTCGGTGTCCTTTTGGTTTTTTTAATCAACACCTTATTATGTTTTGTTGGGATCTTGTTTTTATCACCATCCTCTGTTTCCCTGTGCACAGAGAAATTTTATGTTAGCAATTAAATTTAGGGGGACATTTGCGCCACAGCAGGTTTTAATTTACATGCCTTCTGGAATAATAGCTGTTTAGAAGTCTCTGGGGGGGGCGGGGGAGGGCAGTAGATTGTCACCGCTGTTATGTATGTGTATTTTCTGTATTTTTGTTATTTCATTACTTTTCCTCACTTTTATTCACCTATGTTTTTAGGTTGATTCTTTAACTTTTAATAATTGCCACTTTTGTGACATAATCCATTTTTGTTGTCTTTTTTGTTTCATCTTGCCGTTGTGTGTTGTTTCTCATTGTTTCGCACTTCAAGGATACTGACTGCTGAATCCACAGAATAGTGAATCGCTGTCCAATATTGTTCATTAGGAAACTTATTGACCTCATATGGTCAGCCTGCGGGAATACATTCTGAATTTTGATGATGGAAATTTTACAGGGATCACAGTTTTCCTCCCTTAAATCTCCCCCATTTCTATCCTCAACAAGCTGTCATATAAAATAAATCCTCACATATGAAACCACTTTGGTCTGCAAGAGCCTGTCAAAATAATCAGTTCATGCTACAAAGAAGACCGATAACTGCGGCAGACTGCTGCAGAGCTTCAAATCAAGTTTAAACCAACACATATTCTTTCAGATCTTAGGACATAGACACTGTTCAGAAATTGCCCTTATGTGGACAGTTTCCTGTCAGTCAAATCAATGGGGCTGCTGTTGAGGGTCAAAGGTGTACAGAAAAAAATTATTCGCTTTTTTTCACATTTAGAGCCTCATGAAACAGTTTTTAGATATTGTGGTTGGACTCTGTCATAACTTGGACAAAAATGATAGGCCAGTACCATGGTTTGCTCTAGATGGTGTTTATTGTTCTCATCTTCAGGTGAAAAAAAGCTGAAGAAGCTGTGCAGCATTATTTACAATGTGACTTATTTATATCACCCATGTAGTAGAGTTAAGTGAGACTCTCGCTATTCGATAGATGAACATCCAACGCATTCGCCCAGGAGAAGCTTTGCTTGTAATGATACACACTTGACCCTTTTTGGTGCGCCTCAATTTTAAGTGCACAAATGACTTGGAACGCTTCAGACACAACATATAAACATTCTTGTTTTTGTTTTTATTACCTTCTCTGCATATGTACAATATTTACTTCTGCTGAGGAGTTTTCTTCCCCGTGTTTTTCTTTAATTGTGTCTAATTACATCAGGCCAAGGGTGTCAAGCGTAATTTTACTTTAATCCACATCAAGATCAAAATGTCCTCAAAGGGTTGTAGCAGAACATAACTTCTAATTTACAAACTGGTTAATTATTAAAAGCTGACTAGATTTTATGAGTTCTTAAAATTAAATATTGAAATATTGGTATTATAATTTTTCAGTATAAAGATAAAAACTGCTTTGATTTGATTTATAAAATAAAATATATTTCCAGCATGTGTCCCAATAGAGTATATAGGTCCACAAAGTGGGCCCGATTTGGCCCCTGGGCCTTGATTTAATAAATGTGCATTAGAACAAGACAAGGATTGTTTTGACTGTCTTGTTATTTGACATCAAATACAACCAAATATGAAAAACCATTTCCTTTTTTTTTTTTTTAATCTACATACCTGATTGTTCTGATGCAAGACTATAACACTAACTATATATTTTATATCCTTTGTATTCATTGGTGTATGCTTGGCGATGCAGTGTCATGTTGGTTCTATGTGAGTCAATAGCGAGGCCACAATAACAGATCAAAAAGGATTTGAACAGTTTACTGACAAGATAATGTGTGAATTGTTTGTCCCGATTCAGGAAGGCTAGGTCTACACTGTGGAGGAAAGGTAAGCAGTCATTGAGCTACTACACGACGAGATGGTGCAAAATGTGACAATACTGTTTGTGAGATGACAGAGCTGCCAGGAAAGATGCAAGTTCACCCACAAAGTTTGAGAGTTTGAGGTGGTGTGTGATGCATGGTGGTCATGGTTTCTCTGTTCTTTCTTCCAGCAAGAGATGGAGAGATAGTGGAACATTGGATGATGGGCAGGTGGGTATTCTGGTTGAGGAGAAGTCCAGACAGACACCATGAATCACAGGAGCAGTGAGGAAATTCATGAAGAAGATCATGAGGTGAGTTCGCCAATGAACTCAATGAACAAGGAGGCAGAACGCTGGAATCTGGCAAAGGAATATGAACAAGAAAAGATTTTCCCGAAAGCAGGATAACAAAAAGGGTATCCACCAAATGCCAAACAATAAGCTAGTGGAGGCTTGATTACTACTCTAGTAAGAACAATCTGGCACGTGCCTCAAGGGAATTTACTGAAGTGATGAGAATGATTTATCTTTGAACGAACAATTATATACTGCGTTTACATCTCAACACGTTGCCCAGCGTGTGGCTCTGTGTCGGTCTTCCCTGTGAAGTTTCTGTCTGTGGTCCGCTTTGACCCGAACGGTTGTGGATAACGAGCAGCGCTAACCTCATCATGCAGGTTCAGCTTTCGCCGCTCTCCTCGGGAGTCACGCATCACGCTGATTTTATATTATTTTATTATTATTTTTAGTATTATTTTTCCGGTTACACGATACATCAAACCATTTGAAATGCGTGGTCTACTTAGAGTTAATGCGCGCGGCCACACAGAGATCTGAGAAACTCGTCCCATAAACTCGACCATCCAGAATAATTTCTGTGACGATTATTAAAAACTCAAGACACCATGGAAGAGCTACTAAAGCCACATTAGCAGCAATCTCCCGTTTGTCGCGCATCTCTGCATAGTGCAGGAGATTACCTCGTTATACAGGGCCGGTCCAAGGCTTTAAGAGGCCTGGAGTAGAATTTGTCTTAGGGGCCCCTTTTGCTGCTAAAAATATCAGCACCTCTAACAGCTTCTGTGTTTGATTTAGTGAAATATGGGAGAAGAGAGTAGTTTAATTGGCCAGCCTAAAAACATATTTGTAAATTCAAAGATCCCTGGTAAAAAAAAAAAGTATGCTTTAGTATACTAAATTTTAACATACTTTAGTATACTTTTAGAAATGTACTTAGAATGTGCTATTTTGGAACAACTATTTTTGTACTTAGTATACTTCAATAGTATTTATATTGTGTAAAAATACAACTAATAGTATACTTTAGTATATTACACCTACTTCTTTGGAGCAACTTCAAGTATACTTAGTGTACTTAAAGTATACTTCTTTAATTTCATATTTCAGAGCTTTATTATTACATTTTGA
>CAEGAF010153234.1:0-11852 GCA_903067075.1 Micropoecilia bifurca
TAACTTTTTTTTTTTTTTTATACAAAAAAATATTTCCTACAAAATAACTTCCTCCTCCTTTTTAAAAAAACACTTTTTTTTTTTTTTTTCTTGCCCCCCCCCCCCCCCCCCCCCCCTCCTATTTTCCAAACCAAGGAACATCTGAGCGTCCCAGAGAGAGAAACTTGTTTCCCAGCTTTGTTGGATTGACTCTTCAAGCAGTAATGGCCATTGCCCGGCTTGATTATGTGGCTCCGTGGTGGACATACTGGCTGCACAATTTCCCACACTTCAATTTTCTTTTCCAGTCGGTCGACAACACTTTCAGACCGGAGGAAGCGAGCTATCAGCAGGTTGGTAACTGTACTTGTGCGCAGAAGCGCACGTATTTTATTGCTGAACACCGACTTTCATATGTAAATGTTGTATCCAGACAGCCTATATTTAGGTGGAGAGCGGTTTTAAACTGCTGTGTTGAGAAATAAAGGACTCTCTCTCACACACACACTTTCCATCTTTTTCATCTACCCTCACGAGGATTTTTTTTGTGTGTAGCGCTTTAAAATTTTTGGTCCTAATTTAAGGAAGTGGGGAATCGTGCTGTACTGCCATTTTCCCATAACTCATGACTTGTATTAGGAATGTTGGCTATGATGTGCTTCTGTACCCTTACGTCAAATATCCTCAAATTGAAACGAATTAAATTGTTTTCAAATGCATTTTTAACATTTAAAACACTTGTTTCACTTCAAGTATTAGAAACTCTGATAATAATAATATTTTTTTCTAGAATCTAAACATCTCTTTTTACTCTATTTTTCAATTCCAACATCTGCTTTGGAGAATACCACCCACCACCAAAATTCATGTAATTCATATCCTATCAGATGTGAAGTATTAAAATGGACATTTTAAACATAAGTTGCACTGCAGAAAATAATATAAATTGCTTTACACAATCCACCAAGGAGCTCAGTTCCTGTGGTTAAAATGGGCTCTGTAATGAAACCAATATTGCAAAAGTCATGCTCAGTTGAAGTCAGTTTTCCACCTGCAATCCACAAGGTATATTTAGTGGTGTTTATCTGTTTTGTACTACAATTTCAGTTTGTTCTCTGTTATGTTTGCTTCCATACAGGAATATGCTGCAATATCTCAGTATGTTAAGAATCAAAGCATACATATAGCACCTGAAATTAGATGCTGTCTTGTTTCAAGAAGTGTAGTTTTCTGTTCCAATCAGTCAAACACCTTCTTTTTTCAGGTATGAAAGTAACATTACTTGTTTATATAAGGCTGTTTCTTAAATCTGCGTCACTTTAAGAAAACGTAGCACCTTCTCAATCTCTATGAAACTTGTGTGTCTCTCACAGCTGTAAGTTATCTTTGTGGAACGCACAAAAAATGTTGAGAAAAACCTCACTAACATATAAATCAGTTGTTGCCTTTTGTGATTTAATTCAATTAAGCTGACACACTTAAGCCAATTTCATACTAACATCCGTTCGCCACCGCAGATGATCGATATTTTCTGGTTAACATCGGTTCAGTTGTTGTTCTTTAGTGTTTGTCGTCTTTCTCTCTCCCCCCCGTCATGCATCTGTTCCCTTGTTATATGGGCCTGGCATGCAGTGGAAATTGAAGTGTCAACATGTGTAATTACCAAACAATTGAGTGGAAAATTAGAGAAGCAAGTAGAGGCGGCATCGCTGTTGTAAAGAGCCCGAACTGAGTTGTTGTGATAGAAAATCCAACCGGTTTGAAGCTCTCATGGGCTCATTTCGCGCTCATCAGCAGCGACCTCTGCTAAACCGTTAGCAAGTCGGTGGATTAGCAGTTTAGCCTTGATTGAATTTCAGATGAGACCAGTTGTCCTCTACTCATTGTTTGGGTTGGTGTAAGCTTGTGCATTTAAAGTTTTATAAAAAGATCACCTGGATTGAAATGGGGGAAGAAGGTCTAAGCATTGCATGAATTCAATCATGTGTTCAACAATGAGTCCACGTTTCCGGGCAGTCTGGGAAAGTTTGAAAATTAAGTCCATGCAGTACTGGTGGGGTAGCAGTGGGGAATATATTTTCAGATTTTATTTCCTCGTTCATTGTCTCACATCCTTCTTTCCCTCCCTCCTTCCTTCTATAGATTTCCATAGATCTGAGCTTGAATAAACGTATAATTTTGACATAAACATGCGCAGGAGCCTGTTTTCGTGTTTTTTTTTTTAGAATCCATCCAAGATTTTTGTTAGAGTCTAAAACATATTACGCTAATTTAAATTCAGCCGCAGTGCCAACTGAATCCGAACGTAATGATTAGTCAGAGATGAAGGTGTAAAATCATTTTGTCAGTCAGCCAGGCATCCACTGTGAACTTCTCAGCATAGATATTTGCAGAGCAAATTATTTGCAAGTGCAATTAGGGTCATGCTTTTTGTCATGTCTTTGAACCAAATCGAGTGCTACGATAATATGAGTTTCAAGTCCTTAAATGATCCCAGTAATGAAATGAGTTTTGTGTGCATTGTTTTATTATTTTCTTAACAAAAGGCGTTTTCAAGTGAATAATTTCCTGTTTCTTTTTTTTGTGCAAGTGTTTTTTTCCCCCAGTGTGTGTTCAGCCTTCAAGCTTCAAATACTTTGCACATTCAGAAGTCACAAGACTGAGGGAAAGACACCAAGTCACATGACCCTCCCCTCCAACAGCCCTGATCATTTTTCCTTCTCTCTCAGCCACAGTCAGAGATTATTTTTAAGACGTATTTTCCCTAAGTCGACAAAGAGCTGTGCTTTTTTTTCTTTTTTCTTTTTGTTCTTAATTTTCTGTGGTCAACAGTCAGCAGTAATAATGTTGATGACAAGCATGATATGTTGACTCTCTAACCTCAGTAACATCTTTGAACTTGACTGCTCTTGCTCTTGGGTGGGGGGATTGTTTTGACTCAGTGAATCAACCACACGGTCGATGGGGTCAGCACTTACATAAGATTTGTCGACAAACTTGAATCAGACCATGACAGCCGTTAATTTCACTGATGGTATCCTTTTTTTTGTTTTCTTACTTTTCTCAGTCTCTGATAGTTTTGGCTTGTGCTGGTGCGGTCGGCCTCGGTCTGAGCCTCCTAGCTCTGGCCGTGTACCTGCTGAGTTTATTCTGCTGCCGTCGGAGCCTGGATGAAGAAACCAAACGGCCCGACACCTGTTGTGTCATGTGGGTCGCAGTTATTACAGGTCTCATAATATGGTGAGTAAACGTATTTAAATAATCCTGTTGGGCTTGGTCTTTTTTCCGGAACTGAACCGAGATCAGGATGTCGGTCAATTAAACGATGCCATCACCAAATGAACCAAGGTCACTATAGGTTTCGTCTGGATTAGCATTTTCTAATGCCTCAAATCTAATTCTCTCTTAAATCGTCATTGACGTCTGAGAAGAAAAATCCAGTAAACATTTGCAATGAAGTCTACAGTTGTCTTCATTACATTTAAAGCTTTTTGTGACGATCTTGGACGCAGTTGCTTCTCGTTTCTCTGTGTCTTCTGTTGTTTTAAACTCCTCGACCTCACAGAATGTGTTGCTCTGTACACGTCGGTCCGTGTGGATAGAATGTGCTATTAGAGCAGCCAAGACTACTTGAAAATCTCACAGTGCTCAGCTTGTCATCTCCTGACAGGTGTGCCATCAAGCAGGATTAATGGCTTAGTTTTTGGTGCTACAAAAAAATCTTTCTTTTTTTGAGAAAGATCCCCACTGTAAGAGCGTGCTGTCTGCTCAGTATCAGTTTGTAACAACACTTTTAGATAAAATGATGCATAAAACGTTCCACAACCGTTATGCGGATTATAAATTTATTTTGTGATAATCATTCAGTGGATAAATAAACTGAAACATTTTTTAAAAAATGTTTTCTAACTGTTTATATACCATTCATAGCATGACTAGAACAATCATTAGGCACATTTAGCACCCAGAGGAAAAAAAGGAGCTTTGCTAATTGTGCAAAAGTACAATGTGAGAAGCATTCCCTCAATGTCCTACTGTTATGTGGCCTTTATTTTATGTAGTTTTACATAATATACAAATATTTATTCTTGTAAGAAATTCCAAGACTATTTAAATCTATTTAAATGAGAGCAAATCTTACCTCCACAAGTAAGTAGCACTCTCAGCCTCAAACTCAAAAAATCATCTCCAAAGGTTGGTTTTCTCACTTTTTACAACAAAAACACAAATGTCAGCTGAATCACCTGTTGCAATTACCTACAACTTAAAGACATAAGTACTGAAAACTCACAAAATACAGTTTAGGATTGCAACTGCCTTGATTGTTCGAGTCAGCTTAATTTATTGTTCCTCTATGACACGCTTAGTTTTTTCAATTGAAAATGGTTTTTCATTCAAAAAAAAAGTTGCTTTTTTCACAGTGCAGTCTCAAGTATTTTATATCCTCTAACATGTTTTCTCCCAGAATTGTCCTGTATTTTATCCTGTTGTCCCTTTAACTTTGACCAGCTTCCCTGTACCACGCTGTAAAAGACCCCTGTGATGCTTCCAGTTACAATGTTTGGACAAGAATGTGCAGCATTAGCTTTTGTTTGTGAATAGCCTTTTGCATGTTTGCCAGAAAGGTCAGAGTTGTTCTTATCTGCCCAAAGTACCTCATTCCACATGTTTTGCTGTGTTTCCTACGTGTGTTGTTTCTTACACAAAACAAGCATCTCTTTGAAAAATGACTTTCTTTTTGTCAGTGTTATATAAAACTGAGATTTATAGAATGCCTGACTAATAGTTTTCATCTCAACAGATCTCAATTAACCTGTAGTTCTTCCCTTCACTTCTAGAAATAGAGTGGCTGCATTTGCTGCTTCTCTGATTAATGTTCTTCTTGCCCAGCCTGTCAGTTTAGGGTAAAGAACTTTCCAGAACTTTCTCTCCGACTCGTTTGCTGGGACCCTTAGATTTGATGATGCTGTATGTTCACTAATGTTCCCTGACAAATCTATGTGCCCTTGTAGAGCACTGTAAAAGTGAGTGAGCGAGCTTTATTTATTTAGCAGCTTTCACAGACATAAATAAAATTCAGAGCATCAAAATTGAAACATGATACAATTTATATCAATCAGCTCTTCAATCAGCTTTTAATAAATGAATTCACTACCTTTTGAGCAGGAAAAAGTATCAAGCCATATAAAGAAGACCTCCCATCCCTTTTATGTAAAAGGACACTGAGTGCAATGCTTGAAATAAGAAAGAATGTTTGCAAACATTTTCTTTTTTGCTATTATTTCTGAGTGGAGCATCATCTAACACAAAGACAGCTCAGATGTATTCATCTTCCTTTATATTATACATCTGCAATGTTGCTTTGCTTCAATAAAAATACTTATCTCAAAAAACTTTCAGATCTATACAGCAAAGCTGAACTTGGATCACTAAAGTAGAGGTGCATGATAGTGTTTCATCAATTAAATTAACTCACACTTCAGAATAATACGTCCTTAGTTATCTTTTGTTCTCTGGGAACTAACTGACTGCACAAAGATTAATGCTATGGAAATCATTTTATTAAGGGATTTTTTTTGCAATGACAAGCAGCTGGCTTATCTTTCAACAATACTAAAAGACACATTTGGAAAATATGCCACTTTATTTTGGCATATTTGCCTTCATATTATAAGAATAATTGGGTAAGATATCGGCGTGTGACTTGTGTGGTTTGGTAATGACTCTGTGGCTCTTAATTGAAGACAGGAAAAAAAAGGAGTACTGGAATCAAGATGAGATAGTTGGGTTTTATGGGTAATTTCCATATGTTTTGAAAGATGAGAAGCTTTTGGAGTTGCATCGAAGATATGAATGTACATATATATGATTTATTGTTGAAAGGCACCTAAATTAAACCAAAAAAATTGGGACTAAAAAGACCGTAATTTAATTGCCGCACTGATCCAGTTAAGCTTGTGACAGCACTGGGCTTTAACTTTGTTAGCTCCCTTTGGCTATACCTAACAACTACTACAGCACATGAGACCGGCTGCAATGCTAAGTAACAGGGCATGATGTTGTTATGCAAGGTTGTTCTTGACCTCACTATGTCATGTTTGCTGTGGTGATTTGTTAAAATTGTACATCTCAGACAAAATAGAAGAACTTTATAAAACTGTGGTAGAACATGCTTTGATTGTAGCACAAATCTTGTAAGGTTTTTTATTTATTTATTTTTTTCAAAGAAGTGAACACTGTGCGATATTTGTCCTACATCTGAACACAATACTCCACAAATCAATGGGATTTTATGGCCGATCTGTGTCAGAAAAGGCCTTTAATTGATGTTGTTGAGATAATCGTAGATTATTGGATTCCGATTTGACCTCACAGAATTGATTACATATAATTAAACAAGGACGTGCCTCATTACATAAGGTCCTGAGGTTGATAGTGTTAACAGATCAGCACAAGTCATCTGGTTGTCAAGAGATGTTCCGGTGCAATGACAGCCAAGCTAGCTAATGGTAGCAAGCAGATACACATAAAAATAGGAATATTAATAAAAAGAAAAAATAGAAAGAAACTAGATGAATAAGTTAGGAGAATACCCCAGATGTTAAAAATGCTTAACTTTACAGCTGCCAGAAGGCAGGATGCTTGTTAGATGTACTGAATATGTCTTTCTACTTTGACAAAGCCCAAATTCTGTTTATGTGTTATTCACTACATACAGATTTACAGTCAGCACTTTTTATTAGATTTACAGCTATAATAGACAAAGCACATCCCTTACACCATTCTTACAAAATGATTGGGGAAAATTCAATTTAGTTATTAAATTTGATATAAAAAAATCCCCTCTTGATTTAGTTTCATTTGCCTCTAATGTAGTTTGGAGCATTTTTTTCCCTCTCTTGGGGCTGCATTGTTTAGCTCCATGCATAGAAGACAAACAAAATTTCTTGTTTACTCATTCACACAACAAAACATCCTGGCATCTACATATCCTGTGCTTTGTTCCGGTTCTTTATTGCTTTCCTTTCCTTTTATATCCTCCGGTTGCTACAGGGAGAGTTTTTGCTCTGCCGCAAAATTCCTAATGCTCCCCTTGGGGCTAAACTGCCCCATGATGTTCAGTGTGCCTCATTATTGTTTCATTACTGAGTCATTAGGTGCTCCTCGTTGTTGCTGATGTGTCATCTTGGCAGCAGGGTTAATGAAGAGCTTATTGTGAAGGCCAACACATATCAGCTCAAACACAGAAGCTTTGAAAAGCATAAAGTACGTCAACGTTGTGCAGCTTCTTAACCAAACGCAATTTAGTATTTTTAATTTTTCTTTTTAAACACAACCGCACAGCTGAGCTTATACAGACCACTCTAATTGCATCTGTTTTTGCTTAGATTTGATTGTGCTTAATGCGCCCCCTGTGACCCTTTTCAGAACTAAAAGGGAGAAACAAAGCAGGTTTTCTGTTTTATGTGCAAATCTAAATAACCTCCATCAATTCTAACTGTGACACCTAATGTCATTTAAATCATGGAAATGAAAGGAGAAGATTTGTCTAAAGGTTTAAACATGTTTGAGTTATTACTGCTCATTTCAGTACAAATCAGCAGAAGTAGGGTTTCACCAACTGGTCTAATCCTGTACAAACTGTGGAGGCTTGTGCTCAGTCCCAGGAGCCCAAGGAAGGTGAGAATAATGGATTGGTTGTATCTCACCGAGGTACCTTCTCTCTTGCTAGTTTGAATGCAGGCACGGATTCAGCCACCACTAACTCCTGTGAGAGAATTTTTTGGTAAGAAAAATTAAATTGTAATGCACAGAACACATGGATAATGCATAGAGAGATGTCCTATTGAAAATTATGAAATGCGGTTTGCCATTCTGCTGAGGTCTTGTGTGATCCTAGCTCATGTGTCGGCAGAGTGCAAAGAGACAAGTGACACGAACTCTTGTTGGTGAATTTATTCAAACACTTAACTGCGATGAAAAGTTGTCACCAAGGTGTGTTTTTACTGTTTTGCTACACCAAATTCACACTGTTTGCTTTGTAGTTTAAATGTAACACTAAATGAATCACTGCCGACAAATCAAATAATTTCCTTTTTCTAAATTTCTCCATCGTGCAGTTCTGCTGTAGGAGTGGGTTTCTATGGAAACAGCGAGACCAACGATGGGGTCTACCAACTGACCTACTCCCTCTACCATGCCAATCACACTCTGGATAGCATCAACAGTCTGGTGAGAGAAGTCCTCCAACCTCTGCAATTTACAACATCATGAATATTGAAAATGTCATGTTGATCGGATCAGTGCATCACCTCTGCTAAAAGTGTTTGCTTTTCCTTGGAAGTAAAAGAGTCAGTCATATAAGATGAAAATGAACTTCTGTTTCATGCCTTGCCAGCTTCATGCATTAGGAAAGCAGGTTGTTTACCTGCAATACAAAATCAAGAAGTTGACCAGGCAACAACAGTGCAACTAGAAAACATGATCTCTTAAGATGTGCTGTGAATGCTTCTCTCATTATTAATAATTTAGAAAACGGCAAACGCGTGATCCTTGTGTGGCATGTTGGAAGCGCGGCATTACAGCCGGTAAACAACAGAGCCCACTCTGTTTAGAGCAGCACCTCACTGCAGTGGGTATATGTATCCACTGTTTTTGTCACACCAGGGGAATTTAGGTGACTTCTGTCGGAGGATGTGTAAATGGGGATTATTTCCATGCAACTCCTGACCTGTATTCGGGGAAGTTATTTTGGGAGGCTTAGGGGCAGGAGGAATAGGGAAGAGGAAGGAGAGTAAGAAAGCAGCCTCGCAAGAAGCAATAATCACAATGAGAAAGAAGAGGATTAACTCCCATCTGCTGTGCATTAATGGATGCTAAGCCGCTCGTCTTTCCACCTCCTGCAGCCCCACTGTCTATGCTGTGTGCGCATTCTTGAACATGTCAGTATCATATATCCGCTTTGAAGTGCTCACATATCACATATTTATCACCGTCGAGACAAATTAGCGTCCAAAACTAGATTGCTATTTCTGTCTAATATTATTTAGATTTGCATGACACTTTAAACTGGGTGTGAAAACAGGAAATTGAGATTATCGTTGTTCTTATGTCATTTGCTTTGTTAAAGGACAAAAAAAAATTTAACAGTGTGCAATTTTCCCTTTTTTGTAAGTGGATAAGTACGTTTTTAGCACTTTTCAGAAGCTAACGTCTTTTAATTAACTATAAAGAAAAACCAATTACCATATATGGATAGCAGCAGAGAGCGTGTAATGGTACCATCTGGAAATCTCTTCCAGTAATCTCAGAAAATACTGTTTTCTTCATAAAAAAAAGATGATCGTGATGGGAAGGTGTCAAAAGGGAAAAGTGGTTGTTTATTGTCAAGATAGGTAAAGGATTGAGTGAGCACTTTTGCTACAGATATCCTCTTATACAGAAAATGTGAACGACCTCCATGGACGTGAAGCAGACACACTTTCCCTCACTCACAAACATAACTTTTTGTACAAAATGTTTTATTCCCCGGAATTATGACACAGCTGGAATCTTGAATTAAAGGGAAGGAACAACCAAAAACTTAGCAAGGAAAACATAATACAGGTTATGATGTTGCTGAGTAAACAAATGTTCCAAAAAGATAGTCAGAGCCATTGTTTGTGAGCATAAAGTTTGTCAGTTAAAAATCATCTTTACAACATGCTTTAATTTTTATGTGTCCACCACTCCTAGTTTTTTTGTATTGAAATTATTGCTTTTGTCTCCAAGCTACCGCTTTCAGACTTTGTCTCATTTGGGCCTGTATCCGCCTCACTGGACATATCATCATTTTATAAACTCAAATAAAAGCTGGAGGTTTTTATTCTTTTACTATCTTTGCTTTGGGTTTTATGTACACCTTTCCTTTGGGCGAACATTGCTGCCTGAGATTGGTCTGAGATTGGTAACATCATCATCAATAACTTTCAGCTTCATTCTATGTTGCCTTGATCTTGCTCTTTTTCCTCTCTGTTTCCTTTTTTGCTTCCGTATATTTGAGTCATGACAATAACCTACAATCCGGAATATAACTGAGAAGCAAATTTGTTAAAAAAAAAAAAAAAAAAAGGTCTGTAAAATATTATAATAGTTATAACATGTCTTACAAAACCACAGAACTTACCCTTTCTTACAAAACCACAGAAAAGCACAGCAAGCCAATTTTGGGAAAGTTTTTTTTAAACTACATTATTCAGTGCTTGCTGTAAAAATAACTGTAGAGGTGGGATGCAACTTAGATCTACACCCTTTCAGTCGACTTCCTCTCAGGTTCCTTTTATTGATTCAGTCCTAAAGCATGATATAAATCATGGCTGCATACAAAGAATTAATGCTCCCCAGAGACACAAAGGCTTTCTTGTGTGCAAAATTATAGGCTGATGCAACTTACTCCATTATAGAGCCGATGACTTGGGCATTGAGCCGTCCTGTAAGGCTGAAGCTGATTTTGGTAGTGATTGGTCTTGCAATTTAGATTAAAAAGAGACCTTTTTTTTGTTTGTTTTTTTTCCTAGTTTGAGCGTTATTGTTTTTCATCTATTTTGAAGCATTTTGGTAATTTAGTTTTTTTATATATTGTAAATAAGTAATCCAATCTTAGTCATCCTTTCTGTTTTCATATCTGCTTCACAGTTCTTTACCTAGGTTAGTAATTTTCTCTAAGAAGCGTTGACGCTGCTCATTGCTTTTAAGGGTGTTCCTATAATGAAATTGACAGGCCGCCTGCGATGTCTCATAGTGAGAAAGATTAGATACAGACCGTTCTCCTTTTTGCTATTGAACGGGGCCTTTGATTGTTCACACGCTTTCTATAATTCAGTCTTGTTTCTCATGTTCAGCTTGCAATATTAAGGGCTCTTCACAGCTGCCAGGAAATAATGGGTGAGAGAACATTGCAATCACACGATATCGAAATGTGCATTTCCAATTCAAGGAAGCGGACACTCTTTTACGTGCTGCTTCCTTTTTAAAGTTAAAAGCTTCCTTGTGATTTTTGCAATCAAGTGATTGCTACTTTTGGCCTCGTAAACATGCTCTATTAAATGTCTTTCTTCTGGAACCTGATTCTAAGTCTTTGACCTTTGTTGACTTTAAAATTCTGCGGTTAATTTTTATAGCAAACATTGTATGTGTCACCCAAAAATAACAAAAGAATTAAAGCGATACCGTTGAGGCGTGGATTTAAAACTGGTATTTTAGGCAGAGCAGCTGGTGAGTCTCAGTTACAGCCGTGTCCAGTATGGTGAATCTTCCTTATGACCCGCTTTTCTGAGTGGGAAAAAAAGAGCTATAATCCATTTTTAAAGGGAGACAGGGCAGTCCAGATTAGGGAAATGTGGACCACCCCCAGCAACTCGCTGATGGATTCCATTTTTCACAGTCAGGCAGAAGGCGTGAGGATAAGATCCGAGGCGTTCTGGCAGGAACTGTGAGGGATGATGAGCATAGGGGTGGGGAGTGAGAGCAGGTTACTGGCAATCGTAACACTCTGCCCTTTGGGACTGCTTGAGTAGAGGAGGGGCCTGAATCTGTGAAGCATCTACACATCAGTACTCATTCTATGGACCTACTTAGGAATCATTCTTGGCATCTCAAAGCAAAACGTAGTCAGGGTTATGATGTTTCTGCAGTGTTGAGGAGACTGATAAACTATCTTCCTTGAGATATGTTTTCAGGGTGAAGGACTGAAATGTCTCGGCTAAGTTTATCTAATGAGTTAAAGAAATGAAAAAAGTCATGGTGAGAACATGCAAAGAAAGAACTTTAAGCTTCTGCTCACTGATGATGGGTTGCAGAATTTAACATCTGTTCCGAGTAACTTCAAACCATAT
>CAEGAF010153237.1:0-22192 GCA_903067075.1 Micropoecilia bifurca
TTACAAATAGCAAACAGTAATTTCACCAGTTTATCCACCTATTTATTGCTGTTTTTAAAACTTTGAACGGCTAAAGTTCAGGAACTTTACCGTTATTGTATAAGTTACAACATTAGATAATTGTGAAGGTGATGAAGTAACTTAACCTCCTGAAAGTGAGGAATTGCATGTAAGGAAGTATGACAGCTCAACCAAACCTTTGGCTGTCTAGACACCCACATTGCACTGTGTTCTGAATTAAATGTATTTATTTATGTTGCAATGTCCAACATTTCCCTCAGTTTCTGTCTTTATCTATTTCTTTGTTGAAATGACGTTGACACAAGTAGGTCTGTAGGTGACATAGTGTCAGAATCAGAATCAACTGCTCACACCTAAAGGAACATCAGGAGCTGATATTTGCTGATAAAAGTCAATTGGTGCATTTATTCATGTAGTAGTCAGTGTTCGCACTAAATCTACTACTTCTTTAATCGATCCCCAGATGCCTGCTCCTAACTCTGCTTTCAGTTTGCAACAAGAAGTCAGGATTTCTTCCTACAAAGGCGCCGACTGGACAACACAGTTGTGATTCACCTGGTGAATCACAACAGCAGCAGGTTTACGTCTGGCAGCGGATGACAGAAATAAAACAGAGCCGCAATTATTTTGCACCCATCATGTGGAGCGTTCTCTGCGTCAGAGCATTAATTATCCTCCTCCCTTCAGCCACATGCAGCATGCAATTTGTCCCTGTTTTAAGAGGCAAAGGAAATGCATCAGAAAGCAAAGAATGGTGGGTCCTGTAAAGCCTGTAATCGTGTCTGCATTTTGTTCAAACAATAAAAACACAGCTCTGCTAAAAGTAACTTCTCTGTTACATTTTTTTTCCACGCTTAAATGTTTCGGATCGTCAAACAGATTTTACCGTTAAAGACAAAACAGAACAAATACAAGACATTGTTCCTGAATTATTTCATCACTTAAGGAAAGAAACAAGGATCTAAACCAACCTGGCTCTTTGTAGAAAAATAACTGCCTGTTCTTAAACGTAATAACTACCTGCACCGACCTGGGTGGCAGCAACTGCAGATCAGTGTTTCTGTTCCCTGGAAATTAATATTTTCCATGTCTGCTGTGGAATTTTGCCAAAGTCTACAACAATGAATCCACTTAGTAGATGCACTTTGTAAACATTTTGCGCAGGAACGACATGATTTAGGTCATGGCACAGAATCCTGGGGGTCCTAAAGTTTGACTAGGCCACTCTGAAACCTTGACTTTCCCAAATGAGATCAATAAAGTATATTCCATCTATTCTAAATTATTTGAAAGACTGAAGAACATTTTTTAGTTAGGTTATATTTTTGTGACCCAGGGACATCTAGAAAAACACATTTTAAAACTATGAAAGGTCAAATAAAGAAAAAACACCTTTAGTTTTATCATGGGAAACATTATAGTGACACAGAAACAGAAAAATATTTAAAACAGGACAATATCTGGAAGTGCTGATTGTATATCATGCCTATTGATACTCTGCAAACTGTGGCAACAACAACTGAGCAGCAGACGCCACATCCTTCTTTGTGTTATTGATTCGGACGTTTCATAATGTGAAGAGCAGGCCAGCGTGAGTGACACCTTAAATGACAGAAACTAATCAATTTATCACACACTGTGAAATATTATTAGATTGGTGGTGAATCTGTATGGAGCATCACTTGTTTTTGTCAGTAGCCTGCTTGCATCTCAATGCAATCCAGCTTTCTCATTAATATGCAAACTTTTTCTTGTTTACACAGCAATATGTTTCCAGTCTAATCAACTCTTGTACTCTGGTGAGAAAAAATATGTAGGCAGATTGACGACTGTTTAGAGGCAAACTTAATGCATACATGTCATGTATCTGTGCCATAAAAACAGGAGGGTTGGCTGTATTGTCAGCATTTTTCCCTTGCTGCAGTCAGGTGTAAATGCAACATTACGTGTGCTTGCTGTTTGCTAACACTCAAGGCTAATCCATCAGTGACTTTCAGCCAAAATATGAATGGTATGTTGTTCTAGGAGCACAAGTTGAGTCGCAAATGAACAAAGCGAATAGTTCAAGGAAGCCATCTGAGGAAATTCAGGCTGAAAGCCACCTTGTTGTAAAATTTCTCACATCTACACACTTCCCTGTGGATATTTTAATCGGATTCCTGCATCAAACGTGAAAGCCAGAGAGTTTTCCAGCCTCCGCCGCGGCTCCTTCTCCGCCGGGGGCCTGTTGTCGCTATGAGCGCCCGCTGCTCTGCATTTCAAGGCTGCTTTCCCCCTCTCAACAGAAACACAGCGATAAGGCTTGTAAAGTCTTTTCTTCGATGGTTAGCGGCTCCGTCGCTCACCAGATGATCGATGAACTGACTTCAGAGGGGATAAATCACAAGACGGACGTAGTTGTGTGTATTTACGGTGAAGCGCGCAAAATATACAGCGTGTAATTGCAGCCACCGTAGCCACGCCGAAATCCATTTTCCCATTAATTAATGACCAGTCGGAAGCAGTAATGACCCGGCGAACCCGAGGGGCCGCGCATGCAGCTCGGGTTGCAAACACAGCCGCTTGAACGGCGTCAGCAGTTCAAGGATGTGGATAATGCTTTTCTAAAGTGGCGAGGTGCCAAATTCAAAATCCTTAATGCTGGTTTTACCGGATCTGATCATCATCAATGAATCTTTATTTTTATTGGTGTTCCTCCTTTTATTGTTTGGGACAATTGGCCTGATGTTGTAAATAAAGTTGGAAACTTTTGTGCATTTCTCAAAGGAAAAAGACACAAAAATCTTTACAAGAACGTTTTGCATCTCTAATTTGTTTAGTTGTTTGCATTTCCTAATTTTCTTATCAAACCAACATCAGATGGATTATATAAGTAGCTATAATATTAACATTAGTTTATACTACGCCCTAATGACTGGTAGGGATCCCCGCAGCATGATACTGATACCTCTTTGGGTATGGTGCATTCAAGGCCTCAGCTTTCCACCACTCAGTGTTTTATCCATCCTCCACTCGTTTGGTCTGTCTCATTGCTCTTCACATGCGACTGGATTTCATTTATGGGTGTCTGAGTAAAAGCAGCTGTTTGACATTTACAACCACAAAGGTTTCCTTTTGTAACATGATGAAATGCCAGAAACACGTGAAGACAATGACGATATAAGTTTAAATTAAATAAATCCCTACAGTTTGTTATAAGTCTGTCATTTCAGCTCTAATTTGCTGAAATTTCCCAAACTTCTACTTACTTGACCCGTTAGTTTGTAACTTTGTAGGTCAGCTAAATTTATGTACAGGATATCTGTGGTGGATTTATTACAGAAAAAAATTCTTGCAAAGTGACATAAAGAGTACAACTTGGCAATCAGTTCAGCCAATGCAACAACAGTTAAAAACAGCGAAGCTGGAAGTTACTCCAGATCGGAAAATTGGTTCATTATTTGGGTTTAACGTGTTTTACGCCTATGACGTTCCGCTGTAGAAAAGAAAATAAAGAACTTCAAGCAAGATTGTTTTTCTGGTTTGAAATTTAATCAGATTTTCTGCAAAAGAAACCAGAACCCTGATTGGATCTTTTTGTGCTTTTTTACAAGTCAATCTATTCCGTTACTGGTGTTCCTACTCGGCGGTACAAACACATGGGGTCAACACGAGAAGTATGCAGCCCCGCTCACTCGGGCTACACACAGCTGGATAATTCATAAGGGCTTCACCGTTGGCTCAATAATTCATCAGGCTCGTCTGCGCTGGGGGTAAGTCATGTACGAACCTTTTACAGAGGAAGTAGGTGAGCGGGACATTTTGTGGGATGAAAACTCGGTAAGAACTTGCAGATTTTTCAAAATCTTCTAAATTTAGCACCACTTTCACGACTACAGGGAATGGCCGCATTTGGAAATGAGGTAGGATGAGCCAGCTTTTTGTGTTGACTTAGTAACCCTGAGGGCCTGAAAGCATTTAACATACAGCCAGCACAGCAGGAACCAAACGCTGCACGACGGGGGTCCCAATCATCTGGATCATTTGTCCGTATTATTACACATACATGCCGAAGAAGCCTAATAGAGTCAAAACTACTCTCTGTGTCCAACCGGTGCAGTCCTTCTTGTCTACCAACAACGGTTACCACTGAATAAAAGCCTCGTTGTTGATCATTTTTGGCTCAGTGGTGATGTTTGCATTTCAAGGGGGGAGGACGTTAATACTGGACGTCGTAAAAAAAACAAAAAAACGTTCCCTGCCGTGTTTCTCCCGTTGCTTGATTGCTTGGCAACCACAATGGCATTGTGGGTCACAGCGAGTTCTTTTGATGCATGACAATCGGCAGAGGGATGGGTGACTGGGCGGATGCTAAGCAAGGTCACAATGCGCCACAGAACACAGTGACACAGTTACACCAATGTAGCCACAGGCTCGACCCGTTGAACTACATCCACACCATTAACTGGGTCTTTTGTCCAGAGAGATGAGGCTTGAAGCAGTTCATCACCACACATCTCCATGCTAAATGGCTTCTTCTGTAAGCGCAGGTCATGTTTACAGTTGCTTCCGCTTGTTGATATTAGAGTTCTTTACGCCGTAACCCAAACAGACGGCCGATTTCTAAGATATTTCAAGTCGGGACTTTATCTGAATTCATGGTCCCTCCTCACAAAAGCTGAGAAAGTTTATCATGCTACGCTACACATTTGCGCTGATGAAAATTCACCTCAACATGCCAGATGCTTGAAACTGAAAATGTAATTGACGGGTTTTCCCTTCATTCTGAAACGTTAATCCAGTAACCACTTGGCGATTGTCATAAAATGGGAAATTAGTGATTTCAAGAAGGTCACCTGATCTCTAATGTAAAAATAATAAACATCAAAACCATGAAAATGTAGAGTATTCCCTCCTAAATGCAGCAGAATCACATAACCCTCATCCTAATTTGAATGCTCCAGTGTTTCCCCCAGAAAACCTGCTAATCCCTGTGGTTGGGGCGCTAAGACAGTCATTCATCCAGCGGCTTGCCATGTTTTTGAGTTAAAAATGTCTAAAGTTGACAGGTAATTTGAAAATTTGAGTTGATAATTATGTTATTGGAAGATTAATGATTGAACACTGACTATAAAGTTTAAAAAAATTTAAATTAAAAAAACAAAATAAATAAGGAATGCTTAGCCTGGTGGGGGCACAAGTAAAGCCTGGTGGCCCGCCAGGCTTATAATACACTGAGGGAAATCCTGTGCTCTATTCAGAACAGGGCGTATCAAAAGTAGGACACGTAATACAGGAAGATGACAGGAATTGAGTACCACAGAAAGTTCGTCACTTTCTCCAATTCAGACTCACATGATGTGCAACTTCAAGTTTGCCAGCACACACAGCAAAACAGGAAACTGTGCTGGTACTCGAAACCTTTTACCGACTGGACATGGCACTGCCAGAGAACACACACACACACACACACACACACACACACACACACACACACACACACACACACACACACACACACACACACAGAGACTCATCAACCTACTTCATTATTACATTTTCCATTTGCAGTTCCTAGGTCCGATTGGAGAGAGAGCGCTCTGTGGAACTCCATTAAACAACTTTTACGCGTCGGATGTTACATAAAGGAAACGTAGTTAAACTGGGATGATCTGATGTGTTTGTGAACGGTAGTTTGAGCGTGAGCAGCGCATACACGTGTGTGTGTTCACTCTTCGAGTCTGCTTTGGCTGATTTAATGCCCTCTGACCAAAGCAGAACCTCTTATCATAATCAACATGCCTGCAGCCACACAGTGCACTAAATGAACACAGTCCCTTAGAAGGCAGCCCATGAAATCCAATTTTCCTTTCAATCTACCCGTTTTCACCGCGCCATGCTCAATGCTTCCTAAAGCTTTTCCGTTTGCGAAGCGCCTAAACGGCCAGTGACACATTCCAGATGAGACTAAAGTACAGCGATATCACCACTGAGAGTTGGCTCGCTGTTCTGCTGATGTTAAACTAATCCGCTTCAATTGGCAGGATCACGCAGCAGAACAGACTGCAAAGATCTGCTGGCACGCATCTGAGTATATATTAATAAAACAGAAACGTGGCGAGCAGATGAAGACACTTGAATGAGTTTCCGTCATTTGGGGAAAGAGAGCGTCTCCTAATTTTCAGCCTAAATTAATCACATCAGTAGATACAGTAAACACACAGCTGTTGTCACATTGGAAACGCCTTGTGCAGTTGGCTGAGAAGAAAATGTGAGCAACAGATACAGTCTGCTTGTTTTGCTCTGACTAAATCAAGGCATTATTGGCCTCTGGAGAAGAGAGATCGACAACGTTTTCCAAAAACACCAAGAGACGACTGCTCCTGGAGACCGTGGTACTTTGGAGGTAGAAAACAAATACAGTAGCCATCAAAATTCAGGCACAGCGAACTGAAGTCTACACGTCAGTGGTTGCGGGTTAATGTGACATTTTGTAATATAATCAGATTGCAGGCCTGTATTTTATGGATCTCAGAGGAATTGCACTCAAAAACGATGAAAATAACAAGCAGTTGCTAATAAACTGTTGGATACAATTACGCTCCAAGAGGAGGAGGCCTGCAGGAAGTCGTACCATGGAGTGTGACATCAGTGGCGTTACACTCTGGTGATGACTGGGTGACAGTGACAAGGAGAAGAGCAATGAGCAAAAAAAAACAAACTACCATCAACCCATTGTCTATCCCTGTCTATCTCTGCACGATCCCTGGTCTCCAGTGAGCATTAGGCAAGAGTCAAGATACAGGACACAAGAAAATCATGCTCACACACACTTAACACACAATTAAAATAACCTATTAACCTAATAGTAACATTTCAGAGAGGAAGGTGGAGTATCTGGAGAGATGCCAGGCATGCATGTGTGGCTCTTTTTCAGCTCCAAAATGAAGACTAATGTCCACCCAGCGGTGGCTACTTGCTTGTCACAGGAAGTTTATTTATTCCTGAGCCAGCTAAGCTCATTAATGATAGGCTAGCAGTGGTAACCAAGCAAACACCAGAAGTAAATGACCAGCCGATGCTGGCAAATGGAAAGATTACACACTTGAGTTAGCTGCTGAAAGGTTTGTGATCAGTATGACATCCGCTGGATTGACATCTTCTTAACGCTAATGATAGCACGGATAGGCTAGCATTAGCATTGGATTTGATGCCGTTAGCCTCGCATGGGCTAGCAACTAGCATGCTACACAAGACTCATATTTACTTCTTTTGCGGAAAATTTAATCAATAAACTGGTTTGCACATAATTTCTGTAAGTGTCATACATTATATGCATTGACATGTTCCTTCGACAGAGTTCAATCAATCTAATGTGACACCAAGCAAAATCATACTAGTAACAGTGCAACAGTGCTACCAACCAGTCCACCTTCAGAATCAATTACTAGACTCTACACAAAGCCACTTAAAGCTCAAGAAAGCAGATGTGCAAAAAGACCTTTTTCCTCACATTCACATGTAAAGTAGCCAACGCTGGATGGAGAGGATTAAACAGAGCGAGATGAACGGGACACAACCGCCTCTCTCTCTTCACCAGACTGGATCGATGCAGGCTGCAGGCCAACGCTGATCTAGATGATCTATGCTGCCTTAAGCATTTAGACGCAGCGCATCAATCTGCAGCCACATCTCAGAGGCAGCAGAAAACAGGTGCAGCCTGAAAATGAGAGAGAGAGAGAGAGAGAGAGAGAGAGAGAGAGAGAGAGAGAGAGAGAGAGAGATAGATAGATAGATAGATAGATAGATAGATAGATAGATAGATAGATAGATAGATAGATAGATAGATAGATAGATAGATTGATATTGTCACGATCCATGTTTCTGTTTGTTATTTTTGAGTTTTTCTGTGTATCCTGTTCCCTGAGTCTCCGTCCCCGTTGATTGTTTCCCAGGTGTGTCTCATTCCCTTGATTACCCCTGTGTGTATTTAGTCTCACCTGTTGTCTGTTCTTTGTAGGGTCCTTGTCTACTGCATTTCAATTGCTGTCCACGTTTGTTGCTCTCGCCAGTAGAACTGCCAAGTCCTGGTATGAGTTTGCGCGCATGTAGTCTTGTCAGTCAGTTGCTACCGACATTTAAGTTGTGCGCTTGTCTTGGACTTTCTCCTGAGCTTTATTATCACCATTAAATCATCATATTCTTCATTTAACCTGGGTCTAAGTGTCTTCTCCTCACCATCAACCACCACCCAACCTGACAAATAGATAAATTTTTAATGTAAGCACCTGGTGAAAAGTAGAAACAATAGAAACAAAGGGAATGAAGGAATGATGTGGTGATTTAATCCATATTTTCCACCCAGTTGCTTAAGGCAAAGCAGAAACACAGGCAGGCAGCTCAGACTCCTCAGCCTCTTGATCCAGACGGCTTCCTTTGGGAGCCTGCTGATCAAGAACCCAGGCTCTACGGCAAACGCACGCAAGTCGATCCCACTGCTTTCAGAATAATCGTTACTGGTAAAAAAAAAAAAGAAAAGGACAAAAAAAATGCACCCTGACCTGAATCCGGATAAATTGTTCAGTTCTGGGTAAACAGATGCAGTTTAACTACACAGAAACACATAGAGAAAAATGACAGGCTGTACACAAGCAGCAAAGCACTTCCAGTCTTATTAGCATTCTGCATCCAGACCTCAGCATTCATGCAATCTCCTCAGAGGGAACATTTAGGTTGCCAGAAACATGCTTCGGCCTTCGCTGTGTGTGTGAGTCGAGTCTCTGAGAACAATGGATCAGAGGGGAAAACCGGCTGTGGGGGTAAAAAAAAAAAGTCCTTTCAGTGCTATTTTTGTCTTTCCATTTCACCAAACAGATACTCACTGGTAACGACTTTAGCGCCAGGAAGCATCTGGAGAGGAATCTCTATTGTTGCAATAGTGATAAAAAAAAAGAAGATCAACAGGCTGTATCTGAAGCGGAGGTCAGGTCGGGCGAAACAGGAATAGAAAACAGCGATTTGATCCAGTTTCACTAGAAAAAGAATACCAAATAAAATCTCTGAAAGAGGAATAAAAGGCAGGGACTTTGAATAATAAAAACAGGTGAAAGGGATACAGGAAAAAATATGTAGAGTAGGATTAAGAGAGATGGAGAGAGGTGAGCAGAGCCGGGGCTCCGGTCTGGAGACACTGAGGGAGCTTCCATCCTGCTGCAGACTGTCAGCAAGGTTACGCCTTAAAGAAGTGACAGGATGCCGCCGCCGCTCGCTGAGGGAACAACCTTCGTTTCGTCTGCCAGAACAATGAGGCACCAACAAGCACGGTTGATAAAGTCTGGGTGTTTGGCATGCAGGAAGCTACGGCGGCGTCAGGAGGAGGAACGGAAAAGACGTTCCTCTGTGTTCTCTATGTGCAAAACAGACATAGAACACGGTCACATTTTCCTTGATTCACATGCAAGGAAAAAATACATTCGTAAATTATTTTAAACCTCCAGAGTACACAGAGGGGGTTTTGTGTGTGTAGAATAGGGCTGTATAATGATATTGATATCGTGATATATATCGATATTTTCTTTCCTAGAAAAAGTATCGTAACATCCAACTGTCACCTTTCTCACTCATTGCTTGCTTTGCACCAGGTCATCAGGCTTAGAGTGATTCCTTCAGATGTTCAGGTTAAAAAGGTATCAAACTATTCAGAGCAGGAACTTGGGGCATTTTATTTACTTTACAAATGCATGTAAGCTACAGTTTGTACTGTTTCAATTAAAAGAAACATGTTTTCTCACCACTTCTTTGGTTCATTTTGTCCAGCTGTCGACTTTAAGTCAGTGTCCAACCAGAGCAGGTGTTGTGTATTTGGTGCTTTTAATCAGTTTTCAGTTAAATTAATTCAATCCAACTTTATAACAGTCACAAAATATCACCAAAATCACTCTGTCCCTCTAAAATCGTTCAGAAAATCGCAAAGGTGTATTAAATTGTATCATCTACTGAATATCACAATACATATCGCATCGTTTGCTGAATATCGCAATACAAATCGCATCGTGGGCAGAATATTGTGTATTGTATCGTGAGATTATTGTATCACTACAGCCCTACTGTAGAACAGAGTTAGCAGTGACCCTCCCCCACCTGTTGCTGGGCACTGCCAGCCAGCGGGCTTAAGAAACGGATCACCCTAAAAAACAAAATCCTTCATTTTTGAGGAACAGAAAACAGGAAATTGTTTTGGTTTAGGGAGGAACCTCCAGGAACATTGAGAGATTTCCTCTTCAATAGCTGCACAACTATTACAGCAGGATAAAACAATTGAAATAAATCAATAAAATTAAAAACCTTCCCTGAGGAACACAGACCCATCCACTGAGTCATCCAGAGATGGATTTTAACATCATTGAAAAAGGTTGAAGCAAGTGGTGAAGATCCTCTTAACTAGTGCAAATCTATCATTTCTTTTACATATTTTTCATGTGGTTTTTGTGAATGTTCGCCACTCAGGAACGTTGTATTCCACTCCTTTTCCTTCACTGCTGGTCGCTCCAGGAAAACAGGCATCCAGATGATGGAGTGCATACTTTATCAGAGTGGAGAAACGCATTTTGTGACTTATTCATAACTTTCACTTGAGCGTTCACTCATTCAGTCGCTTCAGAATCCCCTGCTAATGTTCAGCCATCATCTTAAGGTTTCTAGTGGAAACTTTGTTTATCTGTTTGCTCATAGATCATTTTTGGGGAATGTTGTTTGCTCCTGGTAAGATCAGGCATATTATATTCTTCCAAATCAAATCTGTTCATTTCTGCCTCTTCGTGACCCGTTTCCATCATGTTTGTTGCTAAAGTAACAGGAACCCAAGCTACACTGTAAAACAAATCTCTAATTTACGGTAAAATATACCAGAAGCTGAGTTTTACCACAGCTGCCATTATTTTACAGACGTTTCTTTTTTTTCTTTTTTTTTACAGTGATAGTTTTGAAAACTGATTCACCAACATGACAATTTGGACTGATATCAATATCTAATATTAATTTTAAATAATTATCTTTCTAGAATACCCTCCTGACAAACCGGAGTGTTTTGCTGGACACTGATTTTAAATGTAATATTTTTACTACTTTTTAATACTTGAGACCTTTGCCTTCAAACACTTTTTCATGTTAAACTGGGTTAAAATCAAAATGTTTTGCATTTTTACAGTTTTAATTTTTAATTTCGATTTGAACACAGTGACACTTGGATTAAATCTCATGCTGCCAAAAGCCTCAGTGACATGAAGAGACTAAATGAAAATATTAATAAATGCTTTAAATCCTAAACACTATTTCAAGCCACACTTTTTGGCATGCAGCTGTAGCAACAGTTTTCTTTTTTTTCTTCTTTTATTAGCTGCATGCTAATGTGTGCAACAATGAACAATAAACCTGGATGGATTACGCCGGCTAATCCACATGATTTCATTATGGGCTAAAGGCCCTGCTGAAGATTAGACCACTCACAAAGCACAGGAGTAAAACCAGCCACAGGCGCCTGAATGTTGGAATATCAGACGACGGTTTCTCATTTAAAGCATTAAAAACACCCTAAAAATAAAACGGGGTGTGTGATAAGTCAATATAGCAAGAAGTAGAATTTGAAAGATGCTTCTTTTATGTTTTATAACTTTATTAACTAATTTTCAATGTCTCTCATTGGGATTTTATGTAATATGGCAGAGTATTGGCTAGTTATGAAGTAGAACAAAACGGATGCATGGATTGGACGTTTTCCAGTGAGATGGATTTTATTAAACTGGTGATCTCTGAAGGCAATCTTATTTAGGGGTAGCAGGGAAAAGAGGGCTTAATATCAGACATTTTCAATTCTTATTTTCTAAAAAAAAAAAGAGAGAGAAATCACATAAAATCCCAATTAAGTGCTTGAAATGCAACCAGATGTGTAAAGATTTAAAGGTTTAATCTTTCTGCGAAGCACAGCATGACACGATTTCATGCATTACAACATACTGCTCTGATTATGCAATAAGTCGCATTATATAAGTGACAACTGACTGACTTTCACTTAAAATTAGGTTAAAGCCTCGCGCTGCATGACAGAGACAAGTTTTTTTGGGGGGGTTTATTTTCAGCACAAACCAAACCGGTAAGTAAGTTCTCCTTCCTTACATAATGCTGTTTTTTGGATGCTGCTGTCAGCGTTCATTTGGCTCACGACGGGAACAAGCGAAAGGCTGGCTGGGCGAGAAGGAGACGTCGTTTTCAGACGTGGATCGGCCGCCATGAAGCGCATCCTCACTGAAAAGCTCAGGAAGAAGAATCTCTTCTATCGTCTGAAAACTGAAACTGAAGCTCTTCTGGACAGAAAGCAAGCCTGGTGTCGCTTAAAATGAGGATTTAATATATACATACAATTGAGGACCATCGTATTATCTTAAAAAGGTGTTTGTATTTTTTTTTTTGTAAGAAAGTAAGTAAGAAGTACAAAGTGAGTTGAAATAGCAGGACTCAAGCATAAGATCTGACACATTATAACACAACAACCACAAGGTTGGGAGTCTGGTGGCAACAATTAGAGTTTGTTGAGACTGGCAGACATGTTGTTTACAACAGTCTTATCAAATGTCCCTCAATCTTTTCGGTCTGCCTCTTTATGATTTCAGTTTTAATACAAAGATACCCAAAAACACTGAGCTACCCAACTTTGAGTCACAGTTCAGTACAGAGTCTTGTACTGGTTGTTATCTTGAACCTTTTCATTGATCATCACAAACAAAAGCTAATATTGTAAAATGAACATTTTTATGGGAACATAAAAACTGGTTCAAGTTTATTAAACATTCAGGCAGAACTGAAATGGATGGGATTGGATGAAGTGTTAGACTGGCCCAGTCAAAGTTCAGACATACATCCAATACAGAGTCTGTGGTGAGAGATATGTTACAGTTACCAGCCTGTTCAAAGAGTGGCAGCTGTAATTTCAGCAAAAAGGTGGTTTCGCCTCGAGGGGCTGAAAATCAATACATGTCACACTCTCCAGATTTTCATTTTTAAAAACATGTCAGGGTGCCACGCATCGTTTTCCTTCAATTTCACAACACGTACTATTTTCTGTTGGCCTATCACATAAAATCCCAGTAAAACACGAGGCCATTTGTCCACTATAACAAGTCAAAACGTGGAAAGATTCAAGTTCAACAAATCACAAGTGCAAAAAGCCACAGTTAAGCGATTCAAACCAAGCAGCGGGACCCGGTCAGCGTCTCTCGTATGCAGTTCGTTGCGAGCCGCAGCTGCCTGCTTCTTAATTGCTCAGTTGGTAATTAGTGGTTGTCTGCTTGGAGTCCAGACTCATCCAACCACAGTCTGTTTTGCTGTTTACTGGTGGAAGGTGGACGATGTGTGGCGAACAAATACTCACGCGCTCTGGGTTTCGCAGCCTTCACCTGGCAGCGCATGCGGCTGTCAGCGGCGCTCCAGCAGGACGCAGCAGGGAGATGAGCTGCACTTCATCCTGCGGGCCGGACAAAAGAACAAAGGCGTTTCTCAGGGGACGAGATTAGCTCGGCTGCCTCGAGTGCCGTCATTATCAGCGTTATTAGCCTCGAATACCAGAATTCTTTGAACCTTGATTCAGGGCAAACTTGAACATTTCTTTTCTTAGTGCTTTAAGAGGTGTAACCTTCGTCCTGTGGATCCAGGAGCGTTCCTCCCATCAAGGCTGAGTGCCTTTCAAATTACATCAGCAACAAAGAGGAGTCCTGCTTTTCTTTCTTTTTTTTAGTTACAATCCATCATGATGCTCTGTTCTGTAAAAAGCTGCTTCTATGTTTTTTTTCTTTCTTTCTGAGAAGTCTGAGATGTAATTTGTTCCAGCCAGCCAAGATAATGCTTGGTAGCGCTAAGCTAGGGGTACAATATGACAGGGCTGCATGATGTGGATGAATCATCCGTTCTTTATCTCCTCTTTCTCGTGCTTTGGCGTCTGCTCCAACCTTCACTGGGCGTCGTGCGGCTTAGACTCCAGACAAACTGTCAGTCAAGGTAATATGAATTAACTTTTTTTTAAAGCAAAAACAAAAACGGCAGATTGCAACTAGAAAAAATATATTTTCTAAGCTTTTCTAAGCACTTGACTGACTGACATCCCCACTAGCAAGATGTCACAATGTGGCAAAAACAAAAAACACACGTGAAGTGACTTTTTTCATGTTTATTCCCACTTGATCTTATTTAAACTAATAATTTCAACTGAAAACATATTTAATCTACAAAACATCACATCACTTGATTGGTAAACAACCTCTAATAAAGGTGTATAAAGTCTTGAAACAAGTGATATTTCATCGCAGTAGAATCATCTTAAATTACAGATTTTGTTGAATGTTTCTAAAAATAAGCTCTGGAGATTTCATTAACTTTTACAGGTTTTTTATTTACTCTTCTGCACAATGGCACAGTTCCAGTTGGTGGCATTGCTTCTTTGCAGTATGAGGGTCCTGGTTTCAAATCACAGTCTGCATGGAGTTGCACCAGGTTTTCCTTGTTTTTGATTATTTTTGCAGTTTTTGTTTTTATTCAACATATACACATAAAAAATATTTGCTGTCAAAGAAGAAATGTCCCACAAGTCGTTTGATAAAAGTAGTTCTTATTTTACTAGGTCTAAAAGCAAAATGTGCAAAAGAGAACATGATGTTTTGTTAAGTTTATGCGGTTGAGGAATTAGACAGTTTTTTTAGTCTAAGTTTCTGGTCGTTGCTAATCACACAAAAAAATCAGTCAGGTCGGTAGGAAGTCATTAAATCAAATGAGACCATGGCTACTGAAAGTGCTAGGAGGTTGATTAGAAAAAGTGGAGTGAGAAGCAAAAATCTTAGTGCACTAAAAATAATTTAAGCTAAAAAAAAATGTATGAATGGATGATAGGATGGAAGAAAGGAGTAGAGCGCTGGAAGTTACATGGCAATAAGTTGTAAATGCAACAGTATGTTAAACATGCAATTTGTTTAATTTGTGAAAATTAAATTTCCACTAATTTGCCTACTGTGACAAAAAAAAAAACAGTTCACAACAGCACAAACATTTAATGACCACAGCCATAATGACTCAGGACCAAAATAATTGGAAGGCAGTGGACTGAAAAAAAGCCCCTGATGTCAGCCAATAAGTTAATGCAGGGTAATTACCCACCTATACTCGGTCCTGCTGCACTGAACCAAAACAACAACAGTACATTATGATGCCCGACACAAGTGTGCACATTAGCATTAGCAGCCTCAGGGCCCTCAGTGTACCTGTCACGCTTCTCTGCCGACACAGCCTGACAGACTGATGCTGTCTCATTAAATGTAGAGAAACAGACTCCTGCATCACTGTGTTTGTGTGTGTGATATATATCGTGCGGTTAGGACCTAGACGTATACACATTGTGGAGACCAAACCTTATATGAGCACTAAAAATTAGCTAGCTAGAAAACGGAGCTTTCTAACTAGAGTGACTTTATTAGCTAGTTAGAAAATGAGGAACTCTATTAGAAAACCAGGGGCTCTGAACGCTAGCTAGGAAACAAGGAACTGTTAGCTGGTTAGAAAACAAGGGGGGCTCTGTTAGCTGGCTATGGAACAAGGGACTGTTAGCTAGTTAGAAAACAAGGGGGGCTCTGTTAGCTGGCTATGGAACAAGGGACTGTTAGCTAGTTAGAAAACCAGGGGCTCTGAACGCTAGCTAGGAAACAAGGAACTGTTAGCTGGTTAGAAAACAAGGGGGGCTCTGTTAGCTGGCTATGGAACAAGGGACTGTTAGCTAGTTAGACAACAAGGGGGGCTCTGTTAGCTGGCTAGGAAACAAGGGACTGTTAGCTAGTTAGAAAACAAGGGGGGCTCTGTTAGCTGGCTAGGAAACAAGGGACTGTTAGCTAGTTAGACAACAAGGCTTTCTAGCTAGCGTGACTCTGTTAGCCGGTTAGAAAACTGGGAGACTCTGTTAGCTAGCTAGGTAGCTAGAAAGCCCAATTTTCTAGCTAGCCAGCTAGAAAGTCTACATTAAATGGGACTATCTAATTTTGTTTAAGTTAGCTTAGCTTTTTTAAGAGAGCTAAGTTAATTTTAACATTAACGATGATGAAAAGGTCTATTTGCATGTCAAGGGCCATGTAAAACGAGGCAGTTCTTTTGCACTAATGTGAGTCTGCAGGTCCACTGCTCGACTTTTAATCACCTCACTGTGCTGATGGAGAGTCCATGCAGAGATCAGATAGGGAGCAGAAAAGCAACACTCTGAAGGATAATCTATGAGCCTCGACAAGGAGAGACCTCTAACAGAGTTAAACAGCCTGTCACCTCCAGATGCAACACCTGAAACGTATTCATCCCCTTGAATGTTTCATCCTTTTTATTGCTTCTGAAACAGTCAATTACGGTCGACAAAATGGGTTGTTTTTGACAAATGTACAAAAACAATTTCTACAAAACAATTAAAAATATTTAACAAAATTAGGTGAGAGTTCGAAGAAGCGTTGACATTTCTTGTCTGTCTCCAAAAGGCCAGAGCATTTATTGAAAGTAACAGATACAAATTAAAAGGTTGTGATTCCATTACTTCAATTAGAGTCCAGCAGAAGAAGGAAAAGATACCACAAGTGTTTGTGGGCGAGCCAAAACCATTAGTCCAGAATCAGATTTACATTAATGAGCGTGCGTGCGCGTGTGTGTGTGTGTGTGTGTGTGTGTGTGTGTGTGTGTGTGTGTGTGTGTGTGTGTGTGTGTGTGTGTGTGTGTGTTTTGTTTTCCTCCGGATGATGAACGGTGTGCAAGCAAAGCTTTAAAGAGTTTCAAAACACAGTAATTCACATCCTGGGGGACACATTTGTGGAAGCACCCAAAGGTAAAATAAGTTGCTTTGTTTTTTTCAGTTCTATGATCACCATCTTAGCATAAAGACTTGAAAAACGTCTGAATCCATTAAATATTCATACTCCTCAAGCCTGGAATCCCATTATGCATCAGTTCCCAATCCTATAAAACAAGCAAACTGCTGCTGTGGCTGGAAATAACACAATTTTCCCGTATTCATTAACATTATCTGATTGCAGTATGGAAGTGGGCCAGCATCCTCATCGGCCCCAGAGGCTCTTCCAGGAACGGCTTGGAAGAACCAGTCCGCCTGCTGCGGTACTGACAGAGTCCCAGGAGCCTCTGGGAGACTCTACTGGGTCCCCAAAGGAAAACAGGCACCAATGAAAAATGGCTCCATTTCATTTACTTAAATGAAGAGAAATGAAGACAAATGGAGTCATTTTTTCTATTGCTGGGAGGTTTTAAAGTCCCACAGATCATATGCTACATTTTTCTACCAGACCTTTCAAAAGCTTTGCTGTTATACTCAGAGAAAGCAGAGGTACGTCTTCAAAGTGAGCCTAGTGTACGTTTCACATTTACTCTGCTCATGTTTTAGAGAATATCTGACAGATGATAATGAAAGTGTAGGTGTTACTTTACTCACATTGTTATACGAACTTTGAAATTTAAATGTGTCTGCATAAAAATATGAGGTTTGACCTTTTTCATGTTCTTCCATGTAGAAGGAGCCTCATTATTCTTCACAGGCGGCCATTTTGAATATAACACAAGCAGATCACTGAACCTCTACCTGAGGACGTAATAAAAATGTGAAATGGTTAAATTATGCTGCATGTTGATGATAAATGTCAGTGGGTTATGTTTATGGCTTAAGGTCACGCTTGTCCATGTAGGATCACAATAGCCTTTAGAAATTCAAATGATTAGCACAAGCTAATGCTAGCAATGTTTACCATTCACACTTTGACTAAAGAACTTGTCAGAAATGAGTTTAGATATCCAAACTTACTGATATTAGGAAGTTTTTTTTTAATCTGATGCATTTTAATGCTGGATAAAATAAAAATTAAAAAATTTTAGTTTTAAAAACTTGTCTTATCCTGGGTTAGTGTTTTGCTACTAAATCTCAAGTTAATTCAGTTTAGTCTGTTTTTTGTTTAAAACCCAACAAAATTTTGGCTCAAAGCCCAACTATGTCGTGTTAAATTAACCTAGAACTGGATTTGTCCAGATTTAACTAAGAAAATAATCAAATTTAAGATGTTATTAAGACTATAGTTACATTGGAATGCATAAAAAATCTAATAAACCAAACCAAAAACGTTGACATACATGTTCAAATTTCCATTTACGTGTACATTTCTGGGAAGATAATTAATTTCTGAGCTTTCAAATATTTACTGATGCCATTTCTCAAGAAAATGTGTCGTTCTATGATAAATATTAACCAAATATAGTTCCATTGGAAGCCTGGGAATGTTGAAAAATCTTTAAATCTTAACATCTTCCCTTGCACTAGCATTTTTTCAAAAAGATTTACAAAAAAAAATCCGTCTTTAGTTTCAGTCCATTTACTCATTAGAGGAAGTGAAATGTATGTTAGGAAAATGCTGATGTTTTAAACCTGGTTCCTCAAACAATCTATTTAATACAAATGTAACTTTCTCCTTGTCTGCGCGTTTAACATTTTTCATCCAAAAGTCTGCAAGAAAACCATATGGAAGAAGTTTTTATGAAATTATTTCAACAAAAGACAAAAAAAATTGTCCTAGATGCTTGTGTATTAAATTGAGTAAAAATGGGTAAATGTTTGTTGAAACAATAATATGTGACTTTTTAAGGACCTAATCTTGAATGGGATTTTCTTTTTTTTCACATCACCATATTAATATAGCCAAAGGAGTCAACATGTCGCAGAAAACAACGACATCTGCAGATAACCGAGAGCCAACAGTTCACCTTAAACTGCAGGCTCAACCCCATCAAACCCACATCAGACACTATTAGCCTGAAGCAATGAATGCAGCAGGGAGATGTGCAGCTCGGGATGTTGTGTCCTGCGCTACAGGAACCCAGAGAGGCAGGTGACCCCTGAGGTCCATGTACTCACTCAGCGCCTTCCGCTCCATCACATCACACAGAAACGAGTCCCGCGTCCGAGGCTCCGCCGCGGCTCTTCACTCAGCTTCACACCGGGAACCGGACGAGCAGAAAAGCCCCGTAACTATGTTCTGTGCGCTGTGCGTTAGAAAAGTAGTAGTTTTCTATTTAGCGGAGGATTATTCTGGCTGCGCGACCTGCTTCCTTTGCGGGATTCTCCTTGGGAACTGTGCTGCCTTCAGGAACTGCTCGTAAATCTCGATTTCCCCCAGTTAAATGAATGGCATTTCTTCTCCACTTCCCTCTCATAGCTATGTATGGAAGCCCATTTCCGCCACTCTGTTTAAAAAATATATATATAATTATCTCATTATAACGGGATACTATCTCAAAATAATGAGATAGTATCTCATTATAACGAGATACTATCATTATAATGAGATACTATCTCATTACAATGAGATAGTATCTCGTTATTTTGAGATACTATCTCATTATAACGAGATACTATCTCAATATTTTGAGATACTATCTCGTTATAATGAGATAGTATCTCATTATAACGATTTTGAAATAGTGTCTCATTATAATGAGATAATTTTTTTTCTTTAAAGTGCCGGAAATGGGCTTCCATACTTGTCAAATGGCGGTTTGACAAGAGAAGTTTAATGTTAGTTTTTATTTGTACTTTTTACTTTCTTTTTATTTCTCTTTCTCACTGTCTTTTTTAATCTCTTTCTGTTTCTCACTGTTATTCACTGTCACATGCTGTTTTTATTTTAATTATGTAAAGCACTTTGAAATGCCTTGATGCTGAAATGTATGGAGGACCAAAACTGACATAATAATAAATAAAAGAATAAATATATAAAAGAATCAATATAAAAATAAAAGTAGAAATATATTGATAAAAGAATAAAATAATACATATATACATAATAATAAATGAAAGCAGATCAGCTTTAGTTTTGGTTGTGTGAGATGCAAACTTGCACTTTGGTAAGTGAACGCAGCACAACCATAACACAAAGCTGTAACTCTGCTCCTGATTGGTCCTGATGGGAGGGAAGCAGCCATTCAGCCCCATGTGCTTCTCTCCTTCATCCCCCTTTCCACTCAGATCAGCAGTCTGATGAATACCTTCTCTGGGGGATCCACTAGTGACCGATTCAAAGATTTATATTTTGCAAAAATGTAGTTGAGTCACGGTGTTAGTTAAATGACATAAGTGAGAAATATAACCAAGCATTGCCAATCAAACAGACACAAAAAAATGCAAAAGAAAATGTAATCTTCAACGTATGACTAGATTTCCTTTTCTTTTTATATTTTCCATCTGTGCGTAGCGCGCATTTCCACAGACAACACTGAGGGAGAACATCCGTCAAACAGCTTCACCTCAAACACATTTGGGTTATGCAGCAGGAAAATAATTCAGAACCCCCCAGCAAGCAAATGAATGAATGGTTTAAAATAACAAAACAAAGTTTTTACATGGCCTAGTCAAAGTTGAGACTTAACGCGGCAGGATCTCAATTAGGATGTTTAAGCTTTAAAATTAGCTGAATTAAAACGAGACTACAAAGCAGAGTGGGTCAAAAACGTATCTATGGAGAAATAAAACATTTATTTACTTACCCCTTTCATGCATGAATATTGATCCTTTGTGTCAATATATTTTCCTTTCTTATTTTCTTAAGGCATAAAAAAGGTAGGGGACAAAAATTTGTAAAAAAAAGAAAAAATCTTTTTAATTTCATATTTCTTAAGTGATCAATTGTAATTTTCTCCAAATACAAAGTTTTTGTTTGAAAAATACATCAGTAGTGTTGTTCTTTAAGGGTTATCTGATGTCAGAATATTTTTTTACCTGCAAGAGTCAACTACATAGAAAGAGGGACCGGGTCGGTTGGCATGTGATTTTGTCTGCCTGCCATATTGGATTTAACAAAAAAGAATGGGGACAAGGGTGTAAGAAAATGGATGGATGGATGGATGGATGGATGGATGGATAATTTCTTGCATTTGCAGCTGATAGCCAGTAGTTTATAATGTATTTTATGATGCGTAGGTGTCCACTTCAGTGGTCTGTGTGCATTTATAACATAAAAATACACAAGAAGCACAAGAAAATGTCTTTTGGACAGCTGTCCACTGTAGTGACCACTAAGCATGAAATGGTTAATATTGGAAATACATATTTAGGTTATAAGTATTTTCAGTGTCAGAGCTCTAATCTGGACCAAACTAAAAAAAAAATGACATGAATGAATATGTTTACAAAGCTTGCACTTGACATGCAATCCCTTATAAACACTGGATTTCAGCTGGATTTCTGGAGGCACATGGGAAAATCTCTGGAATATGAATTAGTCCATAAATCTTGCATGAAATGATTTAATGTGCATGTCTTCCGAAAAAGAAAAAGCAGGAAAGTGGCGTCATTATTCATCCTGAGGCTTAATTATTTTTAAGGATTTGTACTTCAAACCCACAAATTGTGGCCTATTATGATCCAAGTATAAGTGAATGTTACGCACCTTTTTCTTTTTTGTTTTGCAAGGTCTGATTTTCTTATTTGGTTTGTGTCAACGTACCCAGCATTGAACTTGTATGAAAGTATGCTTTTTTATGCTGTAGAGCAGGGATGCTCAAACTTTTTGAGACCAAGATCTACTTTTTCTCTCACCAGCCGCCTGAGATCTACTTCACGACACAAAGACACAAAAATTGCAAATTAAACTCTATTGACTTATTTTAAATGCGCATATACATCTGTTATGGCAAAAATAATAAAGTGACAGAAAACCTAATTCAGAAGCAGCTGGTTTCTCAGTCAGAAGCTGGTTGAAACCAGCAGGTGTCAGTCAGTCAAGGTGGATCTGAACTTTGGTTTGATGACCTCAGTAAGAGAAACTACAGACTGACAGGAGGAACCAAAGAGCCCAGTGAAGGTAACGGGATAATTAATTTAATTTCACCTAATTATCGTGGTAGATATATTTGTCCTATTTGATATTGTGACGTTGCTCACAAAGAACGAGGTAATTAGTCCAAGTTTGTCGTTTATAGAAAGTTTTCACTCTTTCTTGTGTAATCACACCCGTTGCCGTGGCAACTGCCTGCGCCCTGCAAGCCGAGCAAAGATTAGATTAAAAACACAACATTCAGTCGTTACCATATCAGGTTTCCAGGATATTTATTTCTCGATTATTATTAATAAGCCTCT
>CAEGAF010153241.1:0-34814 GCA_903067075.1 Micropoecilia bifurca
TGTGTGTGTGTGTGTGTGTGTGTGTGTGTGTGTGTGTGTGTGTGTGTGTGTGTGTGTGTGTGTGTGTTGCCCTGTGATGAGCTGGTGACGTGTCCAGGGTGTCGCTGGTAATTGATATAAACCCGTCCCATGGATTCCCTCCTAGGATAAGAATGAGTAGTCAATGAAATGAATTGAATTCATTTCTCTGTCTCTGCAATATAACATCTGTCGACAACAGGTACAAGACATGTTTTTGGTATTTAATTCACAGAACCTCCACAAAAAAATCCAAACTATCCCCTTAGGCCAAACCCAATTTTGAACATTATATCAAGCAGCTTCCCCTGAGTTATTTCATCCAGCTTGTTGCCTGCCTCTGTGCCTTGCTTATTCATGTCATTAAATATGTCAACCAATTGCTTTAATTAAATGTGAATGCAGCCTAGCCTTAGGCACAATTCGCATGGATATTCTCTCTTCCTCTGCGTGGACACCTAACAAAATCCCCTGAGAAGTCTAACATTTATGAACCAGAAAGAGGAATTGGCAGGCAGGACAACCCATTTTGATTGTAATGAGCATTTTTATAACAAGCAAATTATACCCTGATTGTTGCCATAGAGAGATGAAAAGTTATCATTGGGGGACATCTGTTCTAATATTTGACATCCAGGCCCTTGCTCTGCTGAGTGTGTCTGTATAAACAGTCCTGCTGGTGTAAAAGGAGATGGACAAATCCGTAACACCATTGAATAATTCAAAGCACTCTGCTGTCCATTCATCCTGCCAGCTTTTAAAGCCTTTGACTCCCCCATTGATTTTTGTGCTTTGGCTGCACCCAATTGAATGCGTATTGAATGACTAAAATCAAATGAAGATTGCTGTGGAAACATGTTTAGGCATTCGAACAATGCGATGAAGGAAACTTTCTTTGGAGGGACAAAGTAGAGCATCTCCCGTCAGTTAGTAAGGCCAAACAGAATCTAGGGTAATTTTTATCCATCTGTTTTATATTATAGGTTTTGAGTCCATTCCAACATCCCCCAAGTCCTTTAAAGAAACTTATTAGGAGCATTTACTTTTCTATTACAAAGCTATTAAGAGTGTCCCAAAATAAAAAAATAAAAATTAAAGTTTTCTGTGTCAGATGAAGACAAACCTGAATCAGTCTCATGTGAAGTAAGGTAAGGAATTATTATTAATGTAGATCAGTTTCCAGACATGTTAGGTCAGGCACCTACATAGTGCATCACCACGAGACATAATGCCCATTCAATAAGGCAGGAGAGTCGTGTGTCCAAATCGCCTCTCAAATGCTTTGTGCATTATGAACACTGTTTGTCTGCTATGTCTTGGGTGGCCTTATCTTCCACGCTCCAAAGCGTTTTAATTGCCATCAACTAGCTGTGCTGAACTGCACAAAAGTTAATGCAAATCACATTTCATTTGCATAGATTGCTTAATCAAATTAGAACTCTTCCCATGGAGGCAGATTCAGGAGGATTTTCTGGCAAGCCTGTCTCTACAGTTGAAAACACTGATGTAAACAAGTAATTGACAACCCATTATTGGCTCGACTCACGTAATCCGAACCAATACTTTGCCTAAGATCGAATGTTCTCACACGGCGGTCCCGTAACATACAAGCGACACAGCAGCGGCGTCTAAATGTAGGACTTCTCCAGGGCTTAGAGAGGGAAAACAAATGCATTTCTCCGCAAACCCCAATAGCTAGATTTTTTAAATATTTTATCACTCCTCTTTCCAGCTTAACTTGCAGAAAAGAGAAGTGGGGCAGGGAAAAGCACTGATAGCTCGTGCAGCGTGCAGCAGTTATGAGACAACAGAGTGGGCTGAGTGAGTGAGCCTGCAGTCTCTCCCGCTCAAAATCAAGCCGTGCCCAGCTTATGCCTGTGAGCAGTGCAGGCTGATTGCCTGAGTGTTTCAATCTAGTCATTCCTCTGTGTGCTTTGACACTGATGCCAGCAGACGGCTAACTTCTCCAAGTGAAAGCAAACCAGGCTTTTCACCTTAGGCAGGTCTTTGAAGTTTGGGAACCTGGAAGAGGGTAAGCAAAGAAACACGGATCTAATTCTTATGATAAAGTTTGATAGCTTCAAAAGCCTTTTATAATAATAAGCGCATGCAAACTGTGCAAAATGTATTGTGGGGCTATTTTGAGGTTACAACTAATTGGTGTACCAAATCTGTTTTAGTTTGCAGCATTCAGAGAAATAGTGTAATAGTCAAGAAAAGTGGTTATACTTAGAAGTAGAAACGTCTTTGTCTGACAAGGCAGCGATGTCAGGAATACTTGATGATTTACACAGACCTCAGAGGTGCAGATAATTGGCCTCACCTTGATGTCCCAGAATACCCACAGGATTCCTCAGGGCCTATACCACCTTGTCAATGATGCTTTTTTCTTCTCTCCTCCATTCAGCTTCACATCACAGCAGGGCTGCTTTTGAATCAGAGCCTTTGTCTGACTAACAAACTTCCTATGCATAAAACCCCCTAGTGCCAGGCAAACATACTCATAACAGTTTATGCTTTTCACCTTTTGCCACTTTAAAATGGCAAACCTCAGGATACAGAATCCTACCAGCGGTTGCGTACTTCACACAGTAGTTGTTAATTGTTAAGTGGGTGGGAAAAGGCAACAGTTTACAAAGGTTGTTGGATAAAATTCTTAAAAGTGTGTTGTGCACATGCAATTAAGCCTGCTGAGAGCCACCATTATCTACTAGCTGCAACAATTTAGAGGCTGATTTTGAAGGGAGAATGTCTGTGAACATATTTTTTGTTTTATTCTTCACTAGCCAAATACATTCCCTGTGTTCACATAAAGTCCCAAGAAGGTACATTAAGACTTGGGATTGTAACATGACAAAATGTTCAAGGAGCAAGAATTATTTGACAATGCATCTTTAATTGAGGTTAATTTCATCATACTGCATCTCAGGTTTCATAATACCTTTGAACTAGAGAGCTTAAAAATGGAGTTCATGTGTGCAGAAAACTAAACCTTTCTTGAAAGTTTGCCTGATCCAGGTTTTTTTGCTGCCTTTTTTGTTACATTCACCTTAATCTTTGTATTGGTGAGATAACTTTATGAGCATAAATTTAGCAAACAAGTCTCTTTCTGGACTTGTTTTGGGGCACGTGTTTTAATGCCTAGATGCCTGCTTTTGTAACAGAACAAATACACACAATTAGGCAAGTATAAGGCTGCCTAATGACTCTTAATGCAAAAATTCTTTATTAACATAAAAAAACATCCGTTTTGCCAAGTTAAGCTAAACCATGAGGCCACAGATGATGATAAATTAAGAGCCGCTTGGGAGCTGTGCAGCAAGAGCCAGGTCTCTGAAAAAGAACTGAGCATCCCATCACTGTAATACATTGCTGAGCCATTTTTATTCATTTAAATTCTATTAGTTCAAAAATGCTGCTATAGGACTACTTAGGAAAGATTTATCAGATTTATTCTCTGCAAATTTACACAGTAACCCTATTTTTGGATGGCAATGGTTGTTTTTAAAGCATTCAACAAATTAGTAGGTAAAATAAAGGTTTTAAACTGCAGCTTCACAATCACTGAAAGTGTTTATGTCAGAATCCAATGTCTCCATTAACACTGACTAGTTGATTAACTGTGAGAACAGCCCACTGGCAGGTAATGCATTCACCAAGTCAATAGTAATGGCTTTTACACAAGAGTGTCACTGGCAGCACAGGTAATCTGTTTTACACAGTGAGCACGCTGTTAGAGAACAAGCGAGTTGCTAGATGCTTTGGTCAGGTTAAGACTCACTTTGTTGTAAGAATGTGTGCTTTTAAGCTTTAAAATATTGAAGATTATACATTGAGTAATCCTCACCAGTATGAATTTGTTGACTTCAGCAGAATCGAACATAAAAAAAAAAATAATACACCATTGGCAGGATGAGTTTACCTGGTACACTTTAAACGTCACCTACGTTTTTCTATGGTGGCGTGAAAATAAATAAAGACAAACCCATTTTACCTAAACAGAATTTCATTTCAGAGAGCTCGAGCTTATCCCTCACTACTTTTTCAGATAAATATATACATTTTCACTGTAGAAGTCACATGTTAGCTTCTTTGTCTCAAATATACCCTGGAGGAAAAAATGTGTCATAATGTTTTTTCCTCTCCAGATATTAAATGTAATACTTCATTAGGCACGTTGGGCTGAAGATATAAGGAATAGGTGACATAAACACTGGAGAAATTAACATCAACCAGTCTTGTTTGGAGACAGTAAAACGAATACATTCCTGGGAGGACAGTTATCTGTTCATACAATGCAGTCAGAAGGAGTAAACCACAAAATCATGTCATTGTTCTTCTAAAGTGCTTTGTAGGTTTCTGACAGAGTGAAGACTTCACAACATGGATCAAACGTTTTTATTCTTAGCATGAATTAATTTGTTGAACGTCTCATTTGTAGCATTCATTCCCCCATATTGTTCAATAACAAACAAGCTCTGCATGTCATCTGAATGTGTTTGGAACAAGTCCACACCCAGGAACTGTTTCAATTTTTATTCTGTTTCTGTTAATATTTTACACCTGCACAGGTCTGTGAGTTTTTGTTGGTTGTCAGTGATATAATAGATGCAACGACATGTTGTCATAATGAGAACAGTAAATCATACAGATCTTACAAAGGTAAGAGAGAAAACAGACACAATCAACTTCATTGAGCTGTTGCTAAGGACAGCTCATGCATTATTCGGTAATACTGCAGTTTTGTGACCTGGAACTATCGCAGGTACACAGCAGACGCTGTGGCCCAGATCTTGATTTATGTCCGAGGTTTTATGTAAGAACCCAGCAGGGTGAAGATCCGCACCTTGAGATTATATCACGCTATACGAGTGCGTATAGCACATTCAGATGACATGCAGAAGCTGCTGCCCCCGCGACCCGACTCCGGATAAGCGGGAGAAAATGGATGGATGGATATACGAGTGCAATACAAAAAGCTTGAAATTAGGCACCAGAGAATCACACTAAACACAAAGTTTATTTGTTCCACATTTTATGTTAAAGCCTTATTCCAAATTGTATAAAAATGCATCAATTTCCTCTAAATTCTACACACAAATCCTCAATAATGACAAGTCATTGAAGTGTTTCTGCATAGAGAGATGAGGATGAATTTTGACTACTAATAGTCAGAAATTCTAGTATTATGTACTTTTCATATATGTATTTACAGATATGTATATTAAACTATAAATCACAAAATATTTATTATGAACTGATGTTGCCCATATGTAGCACAGTTGCAGCTAGAGTATAGTGTAGGTGACCATGTTTTAATTTCTAAACAAGAGCACACTGTTCACATTTCTGAAGCACTTCGGTTATACTTTGTTACTGAAAGAAGACTTTTGACCTTAACATATTTAAACTGTTCCTTCAGTTTTATGCTCCACCAATCTGGAACAGACTTCCATGAAACACTCAGCTCATTTAAATCTTGGCTAAAACCTCCACCTGTTTAGACTTGCCTTTGATCAATATCCGGATTATTGATTTCTAGTTTCACATCAGTGCATCTACTCTTTTGTAGCATAGAAAATAAACCTGTAAAAATACTTGCTCACTTTTTAAGCCAACCTGAACAAAAATGAAACAATCTGAAGTTGTATTAAATTTTATAATAAAAGCAAAAAGCAGCAGTCTCACATAAGGCACTTTGACGCTTTAAACCTACACTGTCGTTTTGTAAACATGAGCAGCAGTACTTCCCACTGTTTGTTCTGTCTATGAACAGAAAGCCTGAAAGAAAGACTGTCGTATCCTATGCATCGCACCAGGCAATTTAAGTCGACCTACTTGTCTCCTCAAGACAACAAAAACATTTTCTTCAATCAAACGAAGCCACCTGGATGCCCTGGACAGAACATAAAATGTGGACATGTCCAAAGAAAATAAGACATTTGGTCACCTTAGGTAGAGGTTTGGACTTATCTAAACGAAGTTTATTGTTTCAATAAATAATAATAATTCATTCTTAATATGTGAAATGTCCCTGATAGTTAATTATTAGTAGGATGCTTGTCACTTTGTAAAATTTCCCCAATTTCGGGACAATAAGAGATATTTCTGTTCTATTCTGTTCTATTCTAATTCTAAGGCAGTTTTTTAATATAATATATGTGATATTGCATTAAAAATATATATTTTTCTTGAGAAAAAAACATTTTTGGTTATGTGTTTGGAAGAAGTGCAATGTAGTATATATGGAGCTATATTTTATCTATGTGTCTATATAAATATATCAGACTTTCCAAGAAACCAGGCTCATTATTAAAGAAAAAAACAATGTAAAGAAAGCAGCAGCCTGTTCACACATCAAACGTGCCTCATCAGCAGAAAAAAAAGACATCCTCATTAGGCTGCTGCTGTTTCCTTTGGGTTATTTACAGAGAACAGAGGTGCCTAAATGCCACACTGGTGTTTGCTTAGGAAGAAGAGGCTGTGGTCATTTGATCAGCTGGCTGAAAACAGCTTGCAGATAAGAATGCTGTGCTGCATAATGGCCCTCCCACAACGCACACCTAAGGCAGTTTGGCTCTTCAACTGCAACAGCTGATATCTCCATGTCGGTATCAGGTCCTCATCAACTTTGACCTCCAATGCTCTCAGGTATTTTTACGCCGCTAAATGGTACGAGTAATTAGGTGCACTGGAAACAGTGGAGACGCCACTCACATGTACACACAGTCAGATGATGAAGACATCACCTACAGTTGATCTCCATTTTAAAATGGGGGACGCTTTCGTTGCTTTGTGCTTGGAGCCACAATGCGATATTTCTGAATGCACAGCAAGAATTGCTGGTAATGATCAGTACAGTGAAAAATTAGCATTTTCAGGTGGAACTTTAAGGTTTTGTACCTAAAAAGAGTTAGCAAGACTTCCTCACTGACTGTGTAACGTCACAGTATCATGAGCATAAAAGCATTACAGTTGGATATTTATTCAATTGAGAAAATTTGATACATTTGTACTCGTCTTATTTGTGAAGGGAAGCAGGCCTAATGGTTTAAGTGTACGGTCACTGTTCTTTGGTGCACTTCAGAAGCTTCAGGGAGTTGGTGAGAGGAAGCAGAACAATGTACCAGTGTACTGAGTACTTTAAGAACTGCTTACTAATTTAAGGGTGAGTGCACTTTTTCAGAAAAGCTCCTGCATTTTCTTCTAAACTAAAAATTGCAATATTGCTCTCCCTGTTTAAAAATATTACATTTTAAAAGAGGTCATAAAAATATCGAATAAAATTCTGCAAACAATTGCATTGTTTGTCCTTTTATAAGAGCAGGGTTTTCTGTGGTATTTTGAATTTTACATCTTCTATGGCTATGTTATATTTCAACTGCCCCTTAGTGCACGAAATGGAAGAAAATATATGTTTCTGCCATTCTTGTGCAAAAACTGGAGCACTTGTTAGGAGTATTACGTCAAAGCATTGCAAAAACAAAATTATCACTTGACCTGGTTCTCTTCAGTTCAAAATTACATATTGAGTTCCTGTTTTTGTGGAACATCTCAAAGGCGTCTGTGTGACACAGCAGTGACTCAAAGAGGCTCCCAGTTGTTTTGTGCTGGAGGGTTGGATAATGTCCGAGCTGCTCGCCCTGTGGGCGGCGAAAGTCCCTCTATCCCCTCTTACTGTAGTGCCGACTGAAGAAGATGCTGCTTGGTATTCAGCTGATGGCACGGCTCTTTTATGTTCTTGCGCTACTTTATGATGGCTCTATGAAAATTTTATTATATTGACCTTTTCTCGCCCATATGCTTTATGTTTATTTGTCAAGAAAAGTGCACGGAAGCTGTTGGGGTGAAATTAAAAAAAATTCCAGAGCTGTTTCTTTGCTCATTTTTCCCTGTCGCTGACACTGTCACTTTGACCGCCCAAAGTAAAAAATAAATAAATCCCTGCCCCGCAATCAATAAAAAAGCTGTCATGGCACCATTGATTAGTGTAAACCTAAAACTGTTTGAGCCACCCTGGGATTCCTCTCTCCTCATCTTTGAGTCTTCAAACCTTTGTTAGCATCTAAGTAGATTTTGAGCAGCACAGCCTCACACGGCAGGACACTGATGGATTGCCGAGTTGATGGAGAGATTTGGCAGGTGAGACAGCTCCAAGCCTTTTATCCAATGCACTTTCCAGGAAAACCATTTGAGAGCTTGCTCTTTGCTGTTTGTTCTTGTGAAGATGGGAGCTTTGTAAACTTTAATAGAGGAGTCGGCGACGGGAACCCAGAGGCACATCTAGTTGTAAGGAATCGGGAGATAGGGGGAAAGTGACAGCTCCAACATAGATAACATAAGCTAACCCTGTTGGTGTTTATTTTCCGCTTTTTGTTGTTGCTCTCGGCTTTTGGAACACCAGCAATCGCAGGCAATGAAATCGCATCTTTCAAAATGGGGAAAAGCGTCAAAGTCTTCCTCCTAGCAGCAGTTCCTCAACAGGCCTATTAGAACTTACTAATTAAATGGCAGTAATTAATTCAAGTGAAACCTAACCTTGATAAAAAAAACAAAACAAGATTCACAGCCACACAGTGGCTTTTTGTCACCACGCCTGTTGATTACCACCAGCAGCCGTTTAAATTGTCCGAAGAGAAATATGCACAGAGCGGAGCGTTGGAAGGGTGGGGGTGGAGGGGGTGGGGGGGGGGGTAAGAGTAAAACACTTTCAGAAATGAAAGGCAATGATCTGGACAACCTTAACTCATAACTGCTCAGGGAATTGGCTGCGGTTTCAGGTGGGCGAAGTGAGATGAGTCAGAACTAATCCTAAGGTGAAGGAGCCGCTTCTCTTTTGCTGAACCATGGCAGACGGGGGACGCCGGCGATACGGGGGTCGAGAAACACAGCTTAAGCCTCTCTGTGCTTGTAGACGTCACGTCAAGGGACACCAATACAACCATGCAGTCACTGGTCTGTAAACGGCGACAACAAATGCTCGGTGCTCGTTATCTAGACATTTATTTGATGCGTCTCTGTCTTTTTCTCCAGTCATTTGCCTATTCAGAAGCAGGGAACTCAGTCCATGCGATTTGTTGGGCATGGATGAGTTTAAGGCCAATGTGCAGCTAGAATCAGCTGTATGCAATAAATTACACTTGGGGCAGGAATGGAGTGAGCTCAGTTGGACCCAATTCCATCTTACGAACCCACCTCTCTTCAATTACCACCCGGGTCTGAGGAAACAAGGCTCTGTGAGGGTGATGGCACACACCTTGGGAACTGTCCATGTGTGATGGAGCACTAACAAGCAGGAGTTACAGTAGCATGTGGCCAGTACATGTGATACTGTTATTTTCAGTGAAACGTTATCTGACCATAGGTCACTATACACGTCCTTACAAAAATATTCATTTGAATTTTTTCGCACAGTGTCATCCTACATACATATTTTTATGCTATAGACAGAGCATAATTGTAAAGTTAAAAAAAGGACACATTGGGTTCAAATGTGTTTATGAACAAAAATAGTGAAAATATGGTTATCTAGACAATTACTTTTTTTGCAGATTAATTTTTGCAATATAGCTCACTCAATCAGATTGGATGAACATTGCCTGAACTAAATCGCTATTGTCACGTCTAGCAGATTTTCTACTTAGGTCATTCTTTATTTAGCTAAATCCATGTTTCTATCAAACCTCCTGTCAAGGCTGAACAAAAACATGAAAGATTTAAGCTGCCACCACCATATTTCACCCAGAAGATAATATGTAAAAGGTGATATTCATTTAAAATTTTCTGCAACAATATTTTTTTCTCCCCAGACCAAAAGGTTCAGTGGGTTTCAGACAACATTTGTGAATGCATGGCTGAGATATTTTTCTCACCTGAAATGTTGATCTCTACAAATCCTCCAGAATTACCAGGAGCCTCTTTGGCTGCTGTTCTGACTGGGCTGCATATTACTTGGTCTTCGGCATGCTGTTCATTCAATAAGGTTTAAAAATAAACCTTTGATTCCATCAGTAGCATGTAAGTTATTCTTAAACATTAAGGGTCGTACATCTTGTCTTAAACTGTAGCTCACAGCGGCAATCTATCAAAGAAAGGATTTCTAAACGCTGGAGTAAAAAACAAAACAAAAAACAAACCCCTTCCAAAGAGAGTGCACTTTTTTTTTCTTGCCCAACAAACAGTAGATCTAGTAACTAGATGGTTGGTGCAATAAATCTTTTGGTAGAAACAGAGCAAAATATTTCCTTTGGGAGTCGGTGGGGGGAAACGCAAGCCAAAGGAAGTACAATTTCAGGTCACCTGTAAAGACTGAGCCGAGCAAAACGGAATGTTTCTCCAATTATGTTTCTTCTCTATCTGGGTAACTGTCTTCTGGTACTCTTCCAGAGAATACAACTAATTTTAGCAATATTCTAAGTGACTAATGTGCACAGGATTGCCTTTATGGCTGGATGAGTGGATGGATCATTAACAACTGAATACAAAAACCATATGTGTGCCTATTTTGAGTGCCTGTGAGGCTTTCAATATGTCTTCTCCGTAGATTGCTGCAATAATCCAATAAAAGTTCTGTCTCAACATGGTGAAATGCTGAAGGGGAGATGGGCATTTTGCCTGAGGGGGTTCTTCCTCTGCTGCAAGGTCTCTGCTTCACAGACAGCACACCAGACAATCAGTTACTGTCCTTTTTTTTTTTTGCTTCACTCTTCCTATCTTTCTCCAACCTTTCTGCAGTTCCAACGTCTCTTTTCCCCGTCTTGCCAACTGACCGGACCTTCTTGTACCTAATTTAGAAAGCAGCTGTGTGGTAGTAACCCAAGCTAGCCCTTTCTTTGTCTGAAAGCTTGTGATTGCCTCAGCAAGTCGGCTTTGATACCTGTAACATTGTCCACACCTTCTGCAGTTTTCTCCCTGCAGCAGCAATATCCCAGCTCAGGCCAGTCATGTGTAGTTGTTTTCAGAGATGGATAAGCGATACAATCAAAATCCCAAGGCTTTAATTATGCTTTCTGTCTCGAGTATCATAAGCAACCAAGCACTCATTACCTCAAAGTGCTGATGCACTTCTTCTTCACTTACAAAGCAGTGCTAAGGTCCAACTGATGAAGACAGACCATCACCCAGACCCAGTGACAAGGCAATGCAGAGCAGAAGCTTTCAACCCCAATCCCTTGGCATATATTACGTAATAGTCTAGTAAAATATTCATGGTGCACCATGGGGATGGAATCCTGGCTGCTCTGAACTGCTGAGCAAACATTTCTCCCTGAGCCACACAAACGCTGTGTGGAAGATAAGGTAAAACCCAGGAGGAAGGAGCTGAAAACCTCTTACAAATGTTAAGATGGCAAAATTATGCAGGCGGTATGTTATGGTACGTTAGGTAAATATGAAAACATGATGAAAAAAATATATAAAGTAAGTGAACAGAATAGAAGCAACACATATGTTGAAATATATATAAATTCAGCAGCAGCTTCTAACCAGCTCACAGAGACACTTCTTGATCAGAACAACAAAACAAAGTTATTCAGATTCACTACATATGTTTGGAGCCACCGTTTCCAATCATTTTTACAATTATGGCTTACAGCTAATGGAAACTCAAAATTCAGTTGCTCGGAAGATTAAAACATTACATAAGACCAATTAAAAGGGATTTTGAATACAGAAATATAATTTTATGTCTTGGCCTAGAAAATCCATAAGAGTTGTTTAGTGGAGTCGTTGGCAGCCTCCATGAGGAGGATATGCCACAAAAGGTCAGCATTTTAAATACGTTGGCTGTTAACGGGGTGCTGTACTCTGCTCAGTAATGGAAAGTTTGATTGGAAAGACATGACCTACAGTGGTTCCAGTCATTTTGTTAAGCCAATTCCGAACTAGTTATGATATTAGTTATGATATTAGCATATTTTCTTCAGCTAACTAGAAAAGGGATGGGGCTGTTGCTTGGTGAGGTAAAGGCATCTTTTCAGATGAAAAGTGGAGAGGCTCATAATCCAAATTGTTTGCAATCTTCTGTGAAGTTTCCAATAATTTGAAAAGTCAGTCACTGAGCTAAAATTACCAAATCACAAAAAATAAAAAATAGATAAATAAATTCAGTATTGTCAAAAGGCAATGAGAGACACCAAACCCAACAGTGGAGGTTAGCCTGGAAGCTGCTATTAGCAACCTGGGTTTCCTTAACACCTCGGCAGTGTTAGAAACCACGCTGCAATGGTGAAGTAATTAAGAGCCTCAACAAAGGATTGAGAGCATATAATGTACTCTCCATAGACATAGGTATCAAAAGATAGACATTTCTGCATTAAAAATTAAGTAATGTTCTAACTTTCTGAATTGGGATGTACCTCTGTTTCTATGCTGCCATAATAATAAAGAGCATCTTTAACCTTTAATTAGAGATTGATAGAAATACATCCCATTAAGTTTCTGTTGGGACTTTCTCAGCACTTTAGTAAACAAAATGTTATTTTGGTTCATAGACAACATTTTGACTTGTAAGATCAGAGTTTTCACAGAACCCCCCCAAAAGCATTATCCTTCCTACTGGTTTAAACATTCTACTGTTCTACAGGGCGAAATTAGATTTTTTTTAAAAAAAACAAGACTGTATATCATCTGTTTGTCAACCTTTTCAGTGATTACCTCCATTTCTCACTATGCCTCTGGAAAAGTGCCAGAAAATGAGTATAATTTTCCTCCCTGGAGTTTCTGCATTTCCATCAGCAGAGACGGAAAATGAAAATCTGGCCAACTTAATGACCAAATCATGATAAGATCTGTCTAATTTGCATTTTAACAATAGTACAATAGCAAAATATCTTGGGGTTTCTTATTTTTGTAACTATTTAGTTTTGCAAATGGATGCTTTGCCCTGAAGCGTCGTCACGCACTTGCAGTGCTGTTTGGGTTTCAAGGAAGAAAAAAAATCAGTCTTAGATCCTCGCTTTTAGCAAGATTTACCTTATCTGACAAAATATTAGTGTAATTATACAAAATAAGACTTCACATAATGCAGTCAAGTAAATGCAAATTTAATGCAGGGGAAACAGGATGATGGATAGCAACATTAGCCATGCTGGGGATACTGAATGAATTTTATTCAATAATAGGCTCTAACATTTCTTTTAAAGTAGATTTTCATGAATATCCAACATCATCCTGTGATGGTGGGGTCAAGTGTTGAGATTATTTAAAATATAAGCCCTGAGTTATTCCTTTCACTTGGGGCTACTTTCTGGGGTCCATACAAATCACATTTCCATGGCTTCTTGTTTTCCTATCAGTGTGATTCAGAGAAAATTGTTCTGCCTGTCAAGTTTAGCACATAAGATGAAGAGTAGAGGCTTTTAAGGGTTCCATTGTCCCTGTAGTGTGTATTTAATATACCAGAAACATGATGCAAGTATCATAAAAACAAAGCATCACCATTTTTATAACCAAAACTTCTTCTTTTTTTGTCTATGGTGTTATGTAAAGTGAACTGTATTCTCTAAAGCTCTGATGGGCGTTTATGACACTTCTGTCAAATCTTTTGTCAGACTGTGTCTGAATCAGGAGCTTATTTTCAGATTTATTTGTCACATCCAATCAAACCTTTCTGCTAACTTACAGCAGGAATTAAATGGTACTTTGATGTGTTACTTTTGTCCATTGTCAAATGCAATACAGGGATTTAACATTTTTAAACTTCACTAAATAAAACGTTCTTGTAAATACATGGTCTTTCCATTTGCTGTTTGAATTGGATTTTTGTGCAGTTTATACATTTTGTTTTTCATTTGGGGATTTTTTTGGGGGGAGGAGAGGAGTTAGCTGTGCGTGAAGACCCCTCATAGCCCATGAATGGACAAACCATGCTTTGGTGGTTCAACCCTCCTGCTTTAAAAAGCCTTGCCACTGTCCATTATGTAGAATATTTAATTCTAAAGACCTAAGGTGTATTCTGAGATTTTGTGTCTCCCTTGTCACAGGGCTTTAGAGTTTCTGAAAACTGAGTTGGGGCTATTTTTGTGGTCAGTCTTGCCCTTGTCACTACCTTACAAAGAACACTGGTGATGCAGCTGTGTTGTTGCTTTTCAGTGTTTTTGTATAAAGAGTCTTATAGGCAGATTTTTAGATGCCTGCGTATAAAGAAACTTTCAGTGGGGTATGAGTATATGTAAGAGAAGACTTGACATGCATCACAGACTGAACTATCAAACTCTTGTTTTCAGCCAGATATTTTTCCTCGCACAGCTCTGCACTAAGTGACAGTTCCCATGTGTGATATAACGCCAACTTCTTTTTTGCTTCTTGTTGAAGATAATTAGACTGTGCATTCCCATGATGGCAGGGATTGCGTGACGAGTTTGAGCATGCTGCTAGGAAAAAGACGAGCATAAATAGTTCATCCTGTGATTTCGGAATAAGCAATAAGGATGTGAGGGCGCAGAACTCATTCTCACCCACATGTGACATAGCAGTCAGGCTTTTCTGCAATGCACCTGTAGCAATTCACCTTCCTGCTCTCTCTTGAGCTGTAAGTTGGCCCTTGAATGGCAACAGAATTGAATCAATGTCACAGCAGGTGATTCAGGTCTTTTCCTCTATAGGGCCCTTTGGGAAGTAGAAGCTTGCATGAATAGAGCAAATGGTACACAATGTGCTGTTTGTTGTTGCTCACCAGTAGAAGCTTTGAGTATTCTCTCTTATTTGGGCCTTTTCACTAGATTCTCAACCAAAAAGTGATCATTTTTACTGATCTTGAGCACTAAAAGACAGTCATTGTGGATAAACAATGTTCACCAGGGTTTGTTTTTTTTGGGGCACATTAACATGAAAAGTTGATTATTTCATTTGTTAAGTTTGCTTATGCACTGTTGCCTTAGATTCATTGACCAAAATGGAGAAATGTGGGGGTTGGGGCAAAAGCATGGAAGTCAAACAACAAGCACAAAAAACGCATCAAAAATTAGCCACACAGTAACAATATCACATTTGGTAGACCTCAGACAGAAAATTGCTCTTTACCTCAAATTCAAATTACTATCCAATGCACAAATGTAAAAGCTTTCATATTCTACCTGTATTTCACTATAGTGATGATTATTGTGACAAAGACTGTTATGTAAAGCACAAGAAATCTGTAATTTCTGCTTTGATTGTAACCAGGATTGTTACCCAGATCTGCATGGCTTTTCACGAACTGTACCACCAGAATAGCATATATTATAGTGCAATGAGTCACAGTTTCCTGCATATAATCAATCCAAGTTGTTCTAATGAGGGTTAAACTGCAGTACAGTAACTGTCAAAGCACTGTTCCAAGAAACACAGGCACACCCAGTATTTGCACACCTCTTAAACTCAATCTGTCCACAGTTTTCCCACATGTGGCTGACTCTAAAAAGTCACTTCATGTTAATGCTGTATCTGTGGTGATGTAACAGCAATACAAATCCTGAGGCACATTTAAACAGAAGTGGGATGATTTGTGGGTAAGAAGTTGGACCAGAATGTAATCTGGAATCCAGAAGTAAATGATGAAATACTTTTTAATAAGGAATTCAAAGCTCAACTTGAAAAACATGGACAACCAAACCAGAAGCCAGGGAATAAACAGTCTGGGAAACATGAGGCAAGTGAAAGGAACCAGCATGAAATGAATAAAAGAGAGGCGGTTAAATACTAGGTGGCAGGGTTGGTGGAACAATGGACAGACTAATTACAAACTGAACTCAGGTGTGAGGGAAGAGCAGAAGGCAAGCTGAGGGAGAGAGAAAGAGAGAGAGAGAGAGAAATGCCACAGGGGAGCAGGAGGAGAAAACACTAACAAGGCGGCTAGACAAAAATAAATCTAACCGCAAGGATAAATAAACTAGAAATTAATCGTGGTGATCTGAACACAATAACTAGGACAAGTCTAACTAAATTAAAATAGAAACAAGGCTGATTTAATCAAACCTTAGATCAGGCAAAAACACAGACAACAAATAACCAAAACCAAAAACCCAGAATACGTAAATATGTCAAGAAGCTTTAACAAGTGTGATTTTTTTTTTTCTCACATGATTTTGGGAACTGACAGTCTAACAGGAACCCAAATCCCACCTCAGTGTCCCACTGTGACATGCCCCCCCTGCGTAGCACACTAGGACCGTGGTGGAGTTAAATAAAACATCAGCAGACATCAGCAGACATTTTGCATTGACATAAAACACATCAAAGTGTAAAAGGACCCATTTTCTTACCTGTTAGCGTTGTGTTGGTATTGACCTTTGACACCCTTTTGATCTGTCTTAATGAAAAGATTCAGGGCATTTCTTTTCCTTACCAATATTTCCTGTTAAAATTATCTTAGTTGTAAAAGTACTTACTATATTGTTCTTACTTCACAATGTGTCACTCAGACATCCACTGAATTCACCTGTTTCTAATAAAAATGTACAATGACAAGCTCCCAAATAATGTAGTAACACATGCCACATCATCAAAGATACAGGGTCAAACATATCTGCTTTAGCATGTCACTTGAAAGATTATTTTTTGTCAGAAAATTCAGTTTCAAACCTACATATTGACATTAAAAGTATTAAAACATATTGGCTTTTTTTAAAACTAAAGATGTACCTTTAAAAATTATATGGTTATAATTTTAATGCATCAATATATTGAAAGAGTATTGTTCAAAAACACTATTAAAATTTTATAGCTTCATTTTAAATATACTTCCTTGGATTAAATAAAAAAAAAGATCTTGCTGATCTTTATAGACACACTTAAATGTGTTTTTAGTTTCTAACTGGCTCGTCATCAATCAAGATAAAAAAATAAGAAGCCTAATTCCAGTTACCAGCCAATTCCTAAATGAAAAACAGGCTTTCATAAAGTTGTGAAAACACACTGTAAATTACGCATGCGGATTTGTGAAACAACACTGAAAATACCACAAGAAAATGCAGGAAAAGCAAAAGGCTTAAACAACAGAAAACTGACCTTAAACAGCCGCAAAATGTTGGCTACCATGATTGACACAGAGCTGGCGGAGGCACCAATCACTCCAACCACTCTCTCAGGCTTAGTGATGATGGGTGGCCCTCCGCTGAGACACTTGACATCAGTTGAGTCCTTCTCAATCAATGCCTGGACAAATGTCAGCGACTGTTCCAGAGCATGGGTGTCCCGAGAGCACGTGTCTAGGATCCGGGCCCCCAGAGTGATATTAGGCAGCAGCTCGTTGTCGTTATTAATACGATCCAGGGCAAACAACATGGCCTCCAGCCTATGGATCCCTTTCTCCTTCTTTAGCTCGCCGCAGGCTTTGCCGTCATTCCCTCTTGCATGGACAGGGAAAAGTCCACCCAGGGATATGTCTCCGTCGATGCGTATTGAGTTGAGGTGTGTGTGGCCTGGCATTTTGGGCTTAGCTGCTGAGGTGATCAAACGACAACAACACAGAAGCAAGAGCCAGCGGAGAACCTTTCTGTGGCAACTGTACCACAGTGTCTCAAGGCCTCCTTGTAGAGTCATAATGAGAGGCTAAACCTGCATTCAGATACAAATTCAATTCCTTTGAAAGTGACAGAGGCGTTCATACATGCACCCCACACACACATAAAAATGTCCTGTAGGTTAGCTGCAATGCTTTCCAGGGTGCAGTTGTCTTCAGAAGTCTCTCCTCATGGTTTCTTGCTCTGACACAAAAGCCAGTAGCTCTAATTATGCCGCTTCGCTCTGTTTATCTACTTCCTTTTCTTCCCTCTTTGTGTTTTAGTCCGTGCTTGCACCTGAGAGTGGAGGATACATGCAAGCAGCTAAACAGTGCAGAGTGTGCTGAAGCGGAGTCCGCAGAGACTGCTCTCATAAGGCAAGAACAAAGATGGGAAGCTCGCTTCTCTTCTCTGGTTTTTCCCGGAGCACACAATTATGTTTGGCTCTCCTCTTGGTGTGCCAAGCTGATAGAAAGTCACAGTGGCGTCCACTTCGGGCTCCTGCAAAGACAGAGGGGGGGACACGATGAAGAAAACGGCAGACAGTAAAATGATGGGAATAGGTAGAAGAGAGAGAGAGAGAGAGAAACTGGAATCTCATCCATATTGTTTCTGTTAAGATGTGTTTGCTTGCAAAGTGGGTGTGAGACAAGCTGCTCTGTCATGCTCTCTTTTTCAATTGCAGTCATATTCCGAACTAAACCTTGTACTGGCATGAGGCAGCAAATGCCTGAGACTTTTTTTTTCTGAATCTTTAATTTAAAGCAGAAATAATACCCAGAGCACTGCAAAGGAAATCTGCTCTATGTTGTACCCATGCCTCGGCTGCTTTCAATGCAGTGCACTGAATTATTTCTATGTTCCCTGAGCATAAATGATTTGTTGCTTGGCACACATCCACAAGCGTCATAGCTGCACACTGGTTTGTCTCCAGAGTGTTTTACCAAAAGATTAGGAAGTACAGCATAAAATTAACAGCACATAACACTGATAATTTAGAAAACATTCATTCATCTGTGTACATAATCTTCTGTTAGTCACAAGTACATTTTCTACTTGTGACGACTTGTGGTGATGAGTCCCAAGTTCTTCATAATTACAATATTTTGCAAGCATTTTCAAACCCCTTAAACGTTGCTGTATCTAACCCCAAACTTCAATCAATTTAGATGAAAATATATTCTTCTGTTGAAGAAAACCCTGCCAAAATATAGACTTAAATTTAATCGAGAAAATTCTTCAAAGATGCTCTCATTACTTTCTAAGAGAGCTTGAGCTATTTTGTCAGTAAAAATGGGTAAAAATGAAGTTTCTAGATGTGCAAACCAATAGAGTCCTGAAAGACTTGTTCAAGCAGCAAATGTTGGTTTCAAAAAACATTCACTTCAGGGTCTAAGTACACGTCCCATGTTTACTTGATTTTTTTTTAATTGACAAACAATGTATGGCTTTACTTACACTTCACATTTATGGAAAGTGGCCTAGCTGCAGAGCACACGAAGAATGTCATCCAAACTTGTCATGTGACCCAGAAACACATTTAAAGCAACCGAAATGTGTGTTTGTAGTACATCTTTTGTTTCCTTCAGAAATTAACATTGTTGGACAGCCATAGATCCAAAAATGTTGAAAAAGAAAAAGCAACCAAAAAAGTTATTGTTTTGTGTTTGTAACTGATGTTACTCAGAAACTTTCAAACTATGAGTCTAAATCGCAGACTCAGATATTTCTTTCTTTCATCATCTATGTTACATGAGTATAATATTCATAATTGAAGTGACAATAATATTTCAGTTGTATAAAGCTGTGAGACAAAAGGCAGTCTTGAAATCTGAGCTCTCAAATAGTGATGATTGAGACAACAATCCTTGTATTTCTGTAACAAATGGAGGTCAGGTGTTTCCTGTGGAATCCCTCCACATAGTTTACAGTTAAACGCTCTTGCAATGTTCAATTTCAGTTTGTGTATTACATTAAATTGCAATAATACATTAATGTCTGTGATTTGTAAGAAGTGCAAGAATACTTTTGCAAGGCTTGTACGCATTCAAATATGCAAACAGCACCTTAACTATGCATGTTTACATGTACATCTAAAGCACTAAAGCAACGACGGATCTGGATATAATGGGAAAAGTCCGTGTCAATTCATTTCTTTCCTAATTGACACAAACACACATCTGCCAGGCTTCACCTCTGTGTGCTAACATGCAATCCCCCTGCTGTGGTGTGACCGGTAGTAGAGGACACAAGGGGCATAATTTCATTCAGGATGTTGCAGTACGTTGCACCAGCTGTCAAACGCATCACTTTGGAGTTGTGATATTTCGCAATTATTTTAATAAAGATAGAAAGACTCTGACTGGCTGTAAGGACTTCCTAATTGCAAGGTTTTTTTTTATATAACCTTGAGTGTGTGTTTGTTCAACCAGACCTCTGAAGTGGAGGCATAAAAAGATTTGCTGCAACTCATGAAACATGTGTCTTTGCTTTCTTCAACTTTGGACACTGAATTTAACAAAAAAGGCACAAACATTTCCTCAACAAAGTGTCGTTTCGTGAGCTGCTTCTCACAACCAAAAGGAGATATTTATATCACTCTTGCAAATATCACTCTCCTAAAACAAAGCATCCATAATGGATGAAAGCCTAGCAGTCACTGCGAAGCATCTTATTCCATCAAAAGCATTGAAGGCAAGGACAGGATATGCATATCACCTAGAAATTTGCGCACATATTTATTGGAAATTAAAAGACTAAAAGTAAACTGAGAAACATTTTAAAAGGAGAAAGTAATGATCATGGAGCAACTTCGGGTTTTTAATCAGAGTTTAAAGAAGCATGCATTTGACAGGTGCAATAAGAATGAAAAAAGGCCTCGATCGTTATAGATCTTGAACTACACCCACTTGCAAGTTTACTAGTTACACCCTGTAAATCCCAGGGCGAACCATCTCAAATCTTCAATCCGTGGATCTAACACTGTCCGAGACGTTCTTCAGAGATCTTTCATCCATATTGAGATGATAGAGGTGATTGTGCTGATTTTAGACCTGGCGTGTGTGGATGATGCTGATGTATATTAAACTCTTTGTCATGTTGACAAAAACTGTCTAAGATGATTTGAGGTGCGTGACATCGTCTATTTTCCTGCGAGTGTAATTTATAAAAAGATGAAGCAGCAACAATACTCAGGTAGGCTGAGGCATTAAAACGATGCTCGACTTATGACAAGGGGCATAAAAAGAACCCAGAAACCTCCAGTCTGAACATTCATCTTTTCATGTCGTTTACAGCAGATTCTACCCGGACATTGCATCTCACATCAAGACACATTGAACCAGTTTTGGTAATCTTGTGAAAAATGATTCTCTTTTGTTTTTCTATTCTTAGTAACAGTAGTAGATCATGGAGTATTTTTCTACTGCTCCAGCTCAACTAGTTCGACACATAGATAGTATTCCAATTACTTTTGTTATTATCAGAGTTACTGTTGCTGTTAAACCACTCTGCTCATTCTCATCTGACTTTCTGCATCAACAAAGCATTATTTTTATTCACACAATAATGTCAATTACATTATATTCTCTTGTAAACCTAAGAGATGGTGTGAAAATCCAAGTGTCAACATTCTCTGAAGCAACCAGACCAGCCCATCTGGCACCAACAATCTTGCCACATTCAAAATGACTGAAATCCCTTTTTCTTCCCCGTTCTGATGCTCTGTTTGAACTTCAGGTCTTCTGCATTCATCAAATGCTTTGAAATGCTACAGTGTTGCTGATTCGCTGTTTGTGCTAACAAGCAATGAGTTTGGTGTGTTGAGTGTATGTCTACAAGTAACAGGGGAGCCTCAGCATTCCAAGATGGTTCTACTGCATTATACTGATGGTTATATAAAGCTTTTTATTAATTGATACAAAAGAAGTGAAAAAAAATAGTCGTGGTGTCTCGCAGCAGCGGTTTAACATGCAGTGAGAGAGAATGTGTCTTTTCTAAAATATATTTTAAGATAGTGCTCTTGGTGGGTAATCAGGCTCAAATTTCAATTTTCTAAACAAAGTCTGTGTCGACCTAAGTGGTGTAATGAATTATATGCTGAATTAATCTGAAAGTGGGTCGGCCGAACATCAATGGGAGCAACTTCAAGCATTTGGTACTCTAAGGTGAATAAATCTTCAATAGTGAAGACAGTGCATTTACATATCATAGCATAAGATCACACAACCTTGTTAATAGGGAATTGCTATTAATATTTACAGAAATTGGACAAGTTATTTTGTCCATTTTCCCAATAGTGCCTTTGTCCACTATATAAGGCGTCCTGAGTCGTGATGACTTTATCACTTTTTTTATTAGTCTTGCTCAAAAGATCCATGAAAAAATGGCTGGGCTGAAGATAATATTAGAAAAACTACAGTACTAGAAAGGGGATACTTGAGCATGTCTTTGTTTTTGTGCAATATTTTTTAAAGGGATATGAGTGTTTGCAAAATGCATGCAAAGAACCTAATCAATAGCCATAGACAATGCATCTGAAGGAACTGTATTCTGGAACTGTGGAAGTAGTCCCACATAACAAGCATTGACATCTTAGGATGAAGTCCTTTCAGCCTCTCTGGCTATTTTGAAGGGGTGGACAGAGTTGCCCCTTTACTGTCATTAGTCGCAGAACACTGCATACAGAGTGGCAGCTTTACCAGATGTTCAGTCACAAGGCCCAGATGGGCAGAGCAGATAAACATCAGCTGTCTGCAGAGAGTGGAGAGTTGGAGGGACGGGGGAGAAAAGGGGCGATGGGGGAATAGCCAAATCAACACAGATACTGTACTGGCTCCCCTTACTGTGAGGAGGTGCTCCAGTTTCCTCTTCACTCAGTCCCCTGCTGCTGTGAGCACTGCCACACAGACGGATGACAGCGTTATACTCCTACTCCAGAACAGAGTTCCCTGACCACTAGATAAGTCTTTGTAACTATGTAATTTAAATAACTTGTTTGAAGTAAACTGTAGGGGAAGCAAGGTATTGATGATTCTTATGACAGCGCATTTTTGTCTTAAGTGGATGCTGATAAAAACTCCTCTCATGCTTAATGTCAGTGAGTACCCAGACCTCTCTTCCAAAGTCTCTATTTTTCTAAAATCATTGATTGAAACATTTTGTTTTCCTCTTTATCTTTAAGAGTTTGTCATTTGAATGAAGCCCCACCAACAAAAAGCAGAAGCTTCTTGCGGTAAAATAAATGTTAGCGATCTAAAGAAAATTGCGCATCGTTACATTTCCTCTGCCAAATATTCAAAGATCACCAAGAAGGAAGTGTTTATTCTGAATCATTTGACAGCTTCAAGTCGGCCAACAACCACTGAGCCAAAGTGACAACCAAACTCCCACAATGCCAGACTGTTTCTGTGAAAACACAGCCAAGAAACAAGAGCTGCCTTTCTATAAAAAGAATTTTGTTTGTTTTAAATTTCAAACCAAGTCCTGCTTTACCATTGCCCGGGCTGCACGTCACTCAGTTTGAAAAAAAAAAACTAAAAAAAGGCATCATAGACTATGAACCAAGCACAAAATCCCGTTCTTGCACTTCCTGAATGATTTTATTTTGAATGTACACAAATAAATGAAAATGCCTCAAATTTCTGAGTTTACTTTGTCCCCATAAATTTGATATTAGCTGAATATCTAGCAATCGTCACATGATTGCTAGATTATCCTCTTACACTTGAGCAAAGTTAATGATAAATAACTCTGTCATAAATATGCTGAATTTGTTCCTGAGCCTCATTATGTGATGATGGCATGTATTATTCAATCTGCAAAGAAATGCAGCGAGACACACAAAGTCAGCTTCAGATCGTGCCATCACTGCAAAGCCCTGCAATGACATGCATTCCACTAATAAGCCCATCAGAGCGGAGCAGCGCTTTTGTCTGACAGTGACGTCCTAATCCGTTGGGGAGCTGCTGTTTTGGCCGCTATGCTTCAGCAGAGGAGATACTTAGGCCCTAAAGGCCAATATGATCACAGAAGAGAATGAGATAAAGTCCTCGGTTGATGGAGCGTTGCAATGCCCACATGCCTGTGCTCTGGTCGGATGTAAAGCAGGCTTTTGTGTTTTTTTTCCAGCCAGAGCTTTGGCGTTTAATACTTTTCTGCATGATGTTTATGGCAAGGAAGCGATTTTTAAGCTGTGGAGATTCTGAGAAAAACAATCCTGTCTCCTAGAGCTGCTTCTTACACACCTCACCGGCAACAAACATGTTCACTTAATGTACTCGTCTCTGATGTTGAACAGCTAAAAAAAAAATACCGTCAGCGCAATACATCTTGTTTCAAGTCCATGTAAGCCTTTAAAGAACAGTGCCTTAGGGAAAGGTTTACTAATAAATAAACAATGACGCCCCTGGCTAAGATACACAGCTTATGATCAAAGTAAATCTGTAGTTTCAATTAAGTGTGCCGAACAGTCATGGACCTGTTACTGATGTCAGAATGTAGTTTTCAGTTGCTTTATAGTGCACAGAGTAATTCATCTGCTGCTGCACACTGCCTGCCAGGTGGCAGAAAGAGGCTTATCGACGCCTCCTCCACAGCACGTCTACTCAGCAGCCAACTGTGGGCTGACTACCTCAACAGAGAACCTTACTTATTAACCACCTATCAGCTTAGAGTTATGATACTATTCACTGATTAGGTCTAGTAATCTCCCCTTTTTTGCTGGCGAAACTCCCATGACTTGTCAAAACATGGGTCCCACTGGAAACGTTCTACATATTGAAGGGTATACGGGGTTTACAACTATCTGGTCTCGTCATTAATATTTAGCTCATCTTAACTCACTCAAATTTCTTGCTTTTTTCTTCTAAAGCATTAGCCTATGAGTAAAACGGTGCACCTGCCATCTACCACATCCCGCTCACCAACAGGTGCAAAGATGATGGAAAAATAACAGTGATTTCATTTGTCATAATGTAATGCCTGATTGATCGATGCAGAACACAACTTAAACATATATTTCTGACAAATTTGCACATAAAAACCACTGCTAAATGTTAGTGAAAGTTTGTTATATATGTATCAAATCAAAGTTATCAGTATTATAATAAACAGCTGTTTGCAGCAAGGAAATACAGGTTCAGATTCTGCCTTGTGGTCATTCTAAATGCATGGGTTCTGTCACAGTCCAAAAACATGACTGTTTGGTATCTCTAAATTGTCTATTGTCCGCAGGTATGAGTTTGTTTGTGTGTGTGTGTGTGTGTGTGTGTGTGTGTGTGTGTGTGTGTGTGTGTGTGTGTGTGTGTGTGTGTGTGTGTGTGCGTGCATGGTTGTTTGTCCTGTGTGTGTCTGTGTCTCCCTGCGATGGACTGGTGACCGCTGGAGACAGGCACCAGCACCCTCTGCTATAAGCAAATATAGATAATAGATGGAAAGTAATTTCTTATGATATAATTTGTTGATTAGCAGCTCTCGGTATATCTGTGGCTTTTTAGATTTAATTAAAAATAAATCATATCTAGCTAACATCTAAATACCATAATACTAGCTATATTTACTGAGTTATCACCTAAGAATCTCAAACCAACCCTTGTGAACGTTTTGCAGCTGGTCCAGATGTTTTTTGGTGATTATCTCTCCCACATCCTAATTAATGCCCATCGGTGATAGAACACACTATCATGAGTAATTCTCTGAAGCAACAAAGAATTATTTTCTGATATATTTTGCATTAGGTGAATGTGCCAGTTCCTATTTTCAGTATGTGTATTTCCTCTTCATACTGACAGAAAATGTAATACAGCCACCATTATGTTTCCTTTCTAACACATTCGGGTTTGCAGATTAGTTATAAATAAGCACAATTTCTGCAAAAGATTAGTGGGGAGAACGGGGGGTGAAATAGCTCAAGACAGAAAAAAAGTATACAATATGCCTGTGTTAAACAGTATTTTTGTATTACTTTAAGGGTCTCAGGGTTTAATTCAGAGAGATAAATAAAAAAGATCAGTTTCCTCTGTGTCATTATTTTATGTGACTAATATTTTGTGTGTGAGTCTCTGCTGCAATACAAAGAGAGCAAGAGCTTAATTATTGCTGACGTCAAACTGATGAGTGTGACTATTGTTTCTGCACAATGAAGACCTGTCGAAAAAGACTCTCCTCAATGCCAAGAAATGACAGATCCGCTGAAAGCATTGACTCACCACATACAGTATTTGGGAAGAAAACAGTTTACGTACACCTAAGTATCCTCGTGTCTCTAAACTATCGAGGATTTACGGCTCTCATAAAGACTTACAAAAACAAAGCTTCATATTACAGACAAAGCAACATCACCGAGATGTAAGATAGAGGGATGTGTAAAACTAGATCAACGTTTTATTGTTTTACTGACAGCTCCACCTTACAAGAAACTCTCATTTTTCTCTAATGTTTTAAAATGTTGTGAAGTGTATGTTTGTCACGTTGCATTCACCGGATTTGCACTTTATTGCACTTTCATTTCACGCGGTGTCTGTGCTGCCTCTGTAACTCTACCTCACCGTGAAGCTAAACAGCCTCTGCGATGCACTTTTGAGGAGACTGGAAACTAAAGCAGTTGTAATCATAATCCGAGTCACTGTATTACTAATTCTGCGTGAAATCTTCCTATTTATGATGAAGTGAAAACGTAAAACAAAGTTACAATAAAAATGCAAGGATACATGGTGTGCTTGAAAGAAATAGAGAGTGCTGGAAGTTTCATTATATGCATAGCAGAGCTATAAACCAGGCAATTTGTATTCGTCCAAACTCTGTAACAAAGATCAGGCCCCCACCTCCCCTTTTCTATGTTACCGTTCACTGCTTCTCCAGGACACTGTCTATTAGCCAGCTCCACCAGCTGTGCATATTGGATCAGATTCTTATTCACTAATTAACAGTTTCTTCATGCAAAAAGCAGATTCCATTAACAATCTGTCACAGCTCGGCTTTGACACGGGAGGTACAACTGAACCACTGAGGTTGAAACTGCAAAATGGGACATACCAGCTATTTAAGCATCTCATATCTGCTTAATCTCAAGATTAAAGATGGACAAGTGCATTGACATTAACTTTATTATGCACAATGTATGTCAAAATGCGTTGCGTAATTTTCTCATTGCACAATATTCTTATGTCCCTCAAAAACAATTGCCTTTAGAAGTTCTGTTTTTTTGTGTTTATTGATATGAGATCAGTACAGAACTTTATGGTTCATGTGTGTTGTAAAACTAAACCTCGAACACAACACTCTCACTGTGAAACATAGCGGTGGAAACAACATAGTGTGGGAAAACTTGTCAGACTTGAAAATATATTGTGTGGCGCTAAATCTAAAAAGGAAACTTGCTGCAAAAGACTTGAACCAGTAGCAAAGGTTGACTTTCCACAAAAAGATTAGATCCTAAAGACACAACGAAAGGCACAGTGGGAGAGTTTAGATCAAAGCACATTTTCGGGTTTGAGTGGTCAAGGGAAAGTTTGAGTCTATATTCTGTGAATCAGCAGCAAAACATGTACATGGATGATGCTCTAAATTTATATTTACCTCAGCTTGAGCCATTTTACAAGAGAGGACTGGAGTAAATTGTCAGTCAAAGCTTGCAGAGGTTTAGAGACTTTCAGCTGTAAATGCAAGATGTGGTTATATAAAGTGTTGACTCAGGGGACTGACCACAAATAACACTATTCTAACTTCTATTTGGAAATAAGAAAATATTTATTTACTTTTTATTAGCAAATATATGATTTTCCTTACATTTTACAATTAAGTTATTCTTTTGGTTTCTCAATCACATGATATCCTCCTGAAATACATAAATGTTTATGCTTGAAAAGTGGAGAAATGATACAATTTCAATGGGGTCTGAGCACTGTACATCTCCAATCCTACTGATGTTAAGAAGTAGCATCCCAAACATTATATATTTTGATGTCCAATATAAATGGATGTAAACTCTATTAAATGTGTTGCAACAAGCAAACCTCATAGGTTATTCAAGAACCCCACTTCTAAAGAGTTAGCCAGATGCAAAGTTTAATATCATTGGAGCAGATTGTTGGTTACAAGGTGCAAAATGTATGCAGTTTTAATTCCTGCATGTATGCAAATATGTGAATTATGGCCAAAGCCTTCGACATTCAACTAGCACATGTGCATTTATTGGTGGAAGGCTCGTAAAAGCAGAATAATGACATGATGTTTGTCTTTGTGCTTCCTTTTGTTCCAATTCAAGCCCAGATTGTTTTTTTTAACAAAGAGAGATAAGAGACGTGTGCACAAGAAGCAGCAAAGCATTAAACAAGAAAATATGCTAGCTGAGCCTTTGTGTGTGTCCCACTTTGCTTCTACTAATTTTTCATGTTGTACTACTGTTTACAACATCAGCACACAAAAAAAAACCATTTGAGCTTTGCTGGTAGACAGCCAAGCACAGCAAGCGCTGTAATCAGACTGTCCTAAATGTGCCAAATGAGACAGACACAGAAAGTGGACAGAATGCAGGTTCAGCTGCAGCATTTTTTTTATTTTATTTTTTTATTACTGAAAACTAGGCTGTAGACTTTTGCAAATAACATGTTCTCTATTATGTTGTATTTGGGTACAATACAATATTGTACACAGATTCAATATTGTTAATTGTGTCCCAATTAACAATATTACTTTGTCTTATATATCAGGACTGGTGCAGTCTGTATATAGTCCAAATATGTCCTGCGAGGAAGAAGGAGAAAGTATAAAATTAAACAAGAATTCCCTCTGGACTATTGTGGAGATTTCTAGGTAGTTCATTTTATCATGAAATCACCATCAAATCTGACCATTTTTATATGTAATAGCTAATCTTCTGTACTGCCTAATATCAAAATATACACTGGTAAAGGAGAATTTAAACCAAACACAAAGTAATCTGCATGGAAGGTTGAGTGGAAATATTGCTAAAAGTACATAAACTGATGTAAATATGCATCAGTGTAAGTTTGTGTCATGCTTTATAAAAAAAAACTAATTTCAGAGGGAAGCCTTTATCTACCTCAAAAGATAAAATGCATTTACTCATAATTTGTTGGAAAAATTCTTAAACTGAGATTTTATTAAAACCTTCAGACAGGCGATACCTGCCATAGATAAATGTTTGGAGGTTTTCCTTTATTATAAATCCAGAGTATTTGGATCAATAGGCTGAAGCTAAAGCTCAGAGAGGACCAAAGCCAAAGACAGTGTCTACAATCTTAAAAAAAAAGAAATAAAAATACTCTAAAAACAAAAAGGCTTTGCAATTTATATGAATGCTACGTTGTGAATTCTTCCGACATAGTCATAGATTTATTTTCCACACAAAAAAAAGTAGACTGAGCTTCCTCAGAAAAGGTACAGCATTTCCAGTCGGAGAAAGTACAAATCTGGTATAAAAGTAAATCAATGTAATAAACAAACAAAAAAAGGAAAAAGAAAAAAAATGTTCACAGAAACTTGGGATTCAAGTAGTTTTAAGACAGCAGAAATCCAAATTGATCCGATCTCCTCTCAAACCTTTAGCTTTAGCCTCCAGGTTCCACTAATCTGCATTTGGACTAAATGAATAACAGGTAACTGATTAAAGACTTTTAATTTATGCTTTTTTGTGTTTGCTTTAGCTGCTGGAAAATGGGCATCGATAAAATTATATAATTCTCAAAACTGCAGCATTTAAAACTGAGTATTTAGCAAAAAATATGTAATCAGTTACATTGCGACAATTTTTGACTATCTTTACTTAGAGTGATGCTAAAGGCTGAAAATATGAGTTTGATAATAGATACTACAGATCCATTTGAGTTCTGCATGTTTGTGTGATTCCATTTCACACATTCAACAGAAACGTGCATCACCAATCTCACCTCACCTCTTTCAGCCAGGTGAAGTGAGTAGATGAGAGCTAGGATATCTGATCCGGAGCCACACACACCCTCCACTAATGTTTGAGTCAAGTTTGCACACAACCTTAGAAAGAAACACATTAAAATTACTTATTTTGTTCAGACATAAATGAATAACAGTATGTGCTTTAGCTATTTTACTCTTGATTGGTCTGAGTCTCAAAACCAACTGAGTGAACATATAGATATATAAAGCAGTTACAATTGCCCTGTAGTATTCCACTATTCTGAATGAGCGTTTTGAAACATTTATTCCGTCTGTAAGAGCTACATGTGTCATTCACTTCACATTCCAGCAAAATTAAATAAGATACGTATTTAACCTGATGACACAAATGGAAATATATCCACTCAATAGTTAACAAATGAAGGAGGGCTGTGTGGCAGCTGCCATGGAAAGCCCTCTCTGAATCCAATAAATCACTCTCCAAGAATGACACCCTAACAGTCAAGTAATGGCTGAATGAGAGCTGAGCACATTTCAGCGTGAACAGAGGAGATGGTTTTGTCACAAAAAGCAAATTCGCCAAGTGCACCTCCCTCTGTGGTAACAATAGGGATGGGGGCAAAGACAAATCTGTTGGAATCACATATTTCACATCACAAATTGAGCTTCTAAGTATAGCTCTGGCTTATCTGCTCTCTTGGAGACAGAAGCTATGAATACTGCATCCTTCTGGTTGCTGCCACCCTGTCAAAAGAGGGTTTCAATGTTGAGGCACGCTTGAATGGATAAAGTGGAATTTTTAACATAAGAACAACACCAGTCGCTTCTGCTGTGCATTGCTATACATATGGATGTGGAAACACAAGTGAAGTGTACTTTTGTAGAGAAAAAAAGGAGAATAAGGGTAATGTGTGCTTTAAAATCCTTCCTGGAGAATCAGTGCATAATAAAGTGATGTATAATTGCTTTCGCTGCTAATGTGCTGATTTAAAATAAACATTTACTTTACCTCAGAAAATCAGGGCAGCAAAGATTTCATGTTTCAGTTATTTGAAAGGAGCTGAAAATCAGATTTATGGTGTCAGATGACAGAATGATGCACATGATGCCTTTCCTTATAAAGTGAATGTGATGCAGGGATTTGAACCTATATCTGAATTTTCCTCTTCAACCCTAGAAGTTATTTTTTCCCCGTGGTGTTATTTTGGACAGGAAAAAACAATTCATCATTTCCTGATAGGTGATTCATTCAGGGAGCATAGAATGGGCACCAAACGCTACTGATACAGTGCAGCTTGTACCAAGTGGGTGTCATTTCCACACCAATTACATTTGGCTCAGAAAATGGCACACAGTGTATGTTATGGCCTGAAACAATGGCTTCTGCAGAGTGATTTATTTCATGTGTGTGAAACAATGGACCTACGGGGGGAGATGTCTGGAAAATACAAGTATTCTCCTTGATAAAATAAGTAATTACATTGGAAGAGAATTTTCCTCAAATTGTGTTTATCCCATGGCCTTTCAAGCATGTAGGCAGCTAGAGAAGATGAAGATAATTTAGTTTAAATTGTTTAAAAAAAAAAGGAAATACTCCTTGAGACTAATAAGATTGGCTCGAGATTAGTAGTTAAAATTAAAACCTATTTGTAAATACACATTGAACCTTGAAGTAGAAGAGCCACAGCAGAAGAAGACCACACTCAGTGCCACTCCTGTCAGCAGAATCAGCAAATTAAAACTCCATTTTGCACATGGCTCACCACAACTAGATAATAACAAACTGGAAACCATTGCCTGCTTTGATGAGTTTCAATTTTTCTTGTTACAGTCAAATCTTGGGATCACGATCTGGTGTAAACTACATGAGAAACCATCATCCATCCTGTACTCCACTGTAATAAGAGGCACTACCCTTATTCTTAAGCATGTCACTTATTGGAAGTCGTTTCTCAGCAGCGTCGTTTTTCTTGAGATGGGTCTTGGTCTTGAGTCCGTATTTTTACCATGTCTTGTTCAACATATGATAAACAAGACCAGTCAAAACTCAAACTTCAGGAGCTTCACTTGCTCAAGATAAACGTAGAACTAACTCCTTGACGGATTCAAACACCACTAACAATGATTTTTAGCCTCTGCTGGTCACCTCTACTCTCTCTCTCCCTGCAGCCAATGCAAAATCAGTTGACTTTTAGCCGAACATTTGCTCTTCACTTTTAGTGTTTACCAGCTTGCCAGAGTAACTTGACTAGTGGCATTTAATCAAAGGTCTGCTTACATTTGGCAAAACTACTGAAATAAGTATAAAAATGTTCTTTGCCTGAAACAGACTGAGAAGTGTTTGCGTTTTATCAGCTGGATCAATGCAACAAATGAGCTGAGACTGTGGGTTGCGTTTTTAAACAGTCAGCCTGGAGAAACGAGACTAATGTCCCATTAAGAGAGTCAAAGAGGCAAAGTAAGTACACATCACCAAGTGACAAAAGGATCTACTTCAAACCTTCACAATAAAAGCCTTAAACATGTGGTTCAAATATCGAGTGAGTGTTTGTGTTGCTGACATGTTGATCAGCGTTGGTTATGGATATAAAGCAGCTGGAGAGAAACCCAAATTATTTATACCTCTGGTGGGTTTAAATGGGAAGTTGTATTGAACTAAGAGATATGGAGTACAAATGTAAGGCTGAAACGAGACAGTGTTTCATTTCTGGGTTTTTTAGTTTATTTTTTGTAATTTAACAAAAAAGTTAACATTGGACATTATTCACATTCTTAAGAATCAGAGCAAGACTTTTCTTGACATTACTGAAATAAATTACATATGAATCTATAGGTTACATCCAGTCAAAAAGTTAAGGGTAATGGATAAAATTGGACCCGACTGTGTATTTGTTCATCTAAAATGCAAACGCAGTTTCACTCTTTGCCTTAAACTGCCTGCTTTTACATAGATTTAATTTGGCTTATTGTTACAGGTGAGTTTAAATCTATTATCGTATATTTTGCAAATCTACTGTAGACATTACTGTAGCATGCAAAAAATCCACTACTTGCTGTGAACTTACACCAAAAGTTTGACATCCGCAAAAAGTCTATCAGTAAATCTGTAATTGGAAATCATAACTGCACCAACAACTGGATATATTTGCATTCTCCACACAAACAGCTGATGTCAGGAGTATCTGTAATGGATTGATGGATTGATCTCTGTGCAACATGTGTATGTAGTCAAACTGAGGGGAGGAAGAATTTTATTTGTTGGAAGAATGATTTTCTCCTCCCAATTTGAATGAAACGACTATTTTAAACAAAACTGAGCTGTATTTTTAAAATGCTAAAGTATTTGTTAAGCCTAGGCAGTTTCCCACCCTAAACTTAACTATAAGGCACTCTAAGATAAACCAAGTTAAAAATTAAAGTGTATTTTAGCTGGGTTGCTTTCTACAATACTTTTCTTATGCTAAGGCTTCGCCGGCCTTGATTTTCTCATGGATTGAATTATTTTGTGATGCAGTGTTGAGTACAATTGCTGCCCTCCAACAATGGAGTTGGAAGAGTTCCTGCAGGGCACAGTGGAGTACAAATGTGTCTGAAAGCCTTGTTGTCGCTCCTGTGCCTCTATAAAGAGTCTTAGGCATAAAACCAGTTTCTTTTTAAGGACATTGCCCTCTCATGCCACCATTTCTATGTCATAGCCAGATCATTTCCAAAGAACTTGAGAGGTGACACCAGCTTTCTGCTATCTGCCAAGAGTGAAAATCTCCTCTTTTTACCATTCATCTCCTCTTAGTGGGCTATATCCAGCTTCAAAAGGGTATCTGCTCAGCCCTCAGTCTGATGACATGGATTTAATCCTTATACTAAAGATTTTTTTTTGAATATATATATTTTTACCCTTCTTGTAAAATGTGCATGCTGGGCAGCTGCATTGTGGCTGAAAAAACACATTATGTTTCTGCCAAGAGGAGACAAACTGAGAGTTAAACACTGGAACAAAAGCTGTGAATCAAAGGGTATTGGATTGTAAGCTTTGCATCATTGCCTATTGGACTGCCAGCACAATTTATTAAATCAGACGTTTTTTGTTTTTTTTTTCCTGCTCTTCCTGCTTTTTCCTGCTCTGTGATTCTTGGCAAACAAGTCCAATAAACCATTAGAAAGGTAGATTTGATCCCCCCTCAGGTCAATTCTGCTGTTCTCTTTTAAAGTTTTTGTTTCACTGGCTTGGTAACTATATCATAAAACTGAGTTCAAATGGACCAAAACCTTCATAAGAACAAGTTACCAGTTCATCAAATGTTTAAAGTTGATAGTGAATGTGTTGAAAACTTCGCATTAAGTCCTTTTTTCTGATATCATTTGGACGTTTCTGCTCTGATGCAGAGGCCGTTTGAGAAAAGAGAAGCATCAGCACTACGACTGCTCAGATTTGAACCAATGACAATGATCCAAAGATATTGAAAGTGTTAAGTTTAAATGATACGTAATGATGGGCAATCGGTTAGCCATAAGCTTTAATAAGATTTCTTACATTTCAGTGTAGCTTACCACCATCAGAATCCGAATATGTGGATGAATGGACAAATGTCTGAATATAGAGTATAGGACACTTTGGAGTCCTCAGGACTTGATCAAGTGTTATACAAGTACAGGCAATTTATGATTTTAGTCACAAAAACACAGTGGTGTTTTGGGAAGTAAAAACATCACTCCTTTGAATTGACATATTTCTGTTTTGTCGCCGTGCAGCTGCAGGCACTACACTAGCAGAGAAAGCAGTCACTCAGCTGACATTAGCTCATTATAGCAGGGTTATTTAAAAAAAAAATCACAATACGAGTGATATATTATTGGGCTCAAGTAGAACTTAAAAAATAAAAATATTGGTATAATTAAAACTGTGTGGGCAATAAAAATATATTTAGTTGACAAATTTATATGATGAAATTCTGGTGCTATCACGCCATGATTTGATCAACTCAAAAAAGGTCCATCGTGGTTTTCACAACCATTCCAGTAAGACATAAAAACATATGAATAAAAATTATTCCTTTGTTGAATTTTTCATATTTGTTTAAAGATGCCGTGTACAATCTTTGAAAACCATCGTGTGGAACCATCAGAGTCCAAACTAAACCCTGTGCAGGACTCTTGAGCCACTGGGACGATTCTCCTGCTGAGGAAATTCCTCTTACTACTGCAAGGCTTCTAGGCCAAAAAATATTACTAACTAAGGGGAGGATCATAAAGAAAACTTTCTTTTGCACAAGCACACAAGAGACCAGAAGTAGCACGAATGGCTATGCATCAGGAAAATCTTATACATTTATTTCTTATACAAATAATGTTGTCAGGGACCAGACAGTACAAATTGCAGAACACAGGTGTTGAATTCAAAAAGGTGGGTTTTTATTTACCCAA
>CAEGAF010153247.1:0-18459 GCA_903067075.1 Micropoecilia bifurca
TATCAGCTGCAACAGAAAGCCAACACTTAAGATCCAGAACCAAACGTGGTGAAGCAGCATTCAGCTTCTATGCTCCACAAATCTGAAGAAAACTTCCAGAAAACTGCAAAGTTGCCAAAACACTGAGTTTATTTAGATCTAGGATAAAACCCACATGTTTAAAGTTGTTTTTGAATGGCAGTAACATGAACATTGAGCAACATATTTGATCTGTATTGGTGATTTTGATTATGGCATTTGACAAAATATAATGTTTATTGCTCGTTTCATAATTGGTAACTGTATGATGTTTTTATGATGAAAAGCACGTTGAACTGCCTTGTTGCTGAAATGTACAAGTACAAGTAAATTTGACTTGAGGCTCATGTAAGGCTGCAGTAACTAAGAAACAATGTAATAATCCTAAACATAAGAATAAATCAGAACATTTTCCTCTGTTATTAAATAGTCAGTTCATTTTTTCAGCAGGTCTTGAAATACGGCACACCTTCTACTTATGGAGGTGATGTCCCTTCAGTTGTTTTGTTATTCAATGACAGTTTTATTAATAGTAGTTCAGTTTTCTATTCATCTAGAAGGGTAGTTGTTAGAAAAAGCAAAGGGAAACCATTCTGAACCATCCTTTACCTGCTGACTCCATGTTTTCTCCATCTTCAAACAGTAAAGATCCACATGAGGCTACAGCACATCTGTACACATTGAGGTTCATCGGTGGCACAATGTAATCACAGGTTTGTGTTGCTGTGGTCATCGTCTTACTGCATCCACCATTTCTGCCTCCAGGAGTGTAAATGAGTCCCGCCTGGGATTCTTTTGCCTCTTTGACCCAGTGAAACCTGTTCTCTCCTTCACAGCTTCCAGTGTCTACAGAACAGTTCAGAGTCACAGACCCTTCTGGCTGATGGACCAAAGTGTGAATGTTTGAACCGGGACCTTCTACGTTGACCGTCGCTCCGTCTCCGAACTCGAATTTGTTCGAATCGATAGCGACGCAGAAGTAAGTAGCCGAGTCTGAAGGCTGCAAATCAGAGATTCGAAGGTGATTTTTACCGTTTTCCGCTTCTAGTTGAAAGCGAGGATTGTCCTTGAACTCATCGTGAAAGGTGCCGTGATTGTCCGATTTATAATGACTGGAAAACATGTTCGGTTTCTGCCCCACAGTTTGTTTAAACCAGTAAACCATCACCGCATTTTTCGGATGATAGAAACATGGAAGAGTAACGTTGCTGCCCACTTCTGCTGAATTAAAAGTCCGTTCCTGACGTAATAATGTGTTCTGACCTGAAGAAAGAGAAAAATATTTCAATTACCTTGTTCATTATCTGGAAAATGTAGATCTATTTTAAACATTTAAGTGTTTCTTTGCTAAAATGGTTTATGAAAACTCACCTGAACTCCCCAAACAGAGAAAAGTCAGACACCAGGCGATGCCTCGGGCCGTCATTGTGTCCAGTGCTGCACTGAACTAAAGGAATCTCATTATGAACTCTGCTGATCACACAAAGCAGGACTCTGATTGGCTGTAGAAAGCAACTCCTAACTACACGAAGACATTTATGTTCCTCTGCTGATTTCTGCTCCTTCGTCATAACGTTGATTAACTTTCTCCTACCACTTGTTCAGGAAAATTGGTTTTCTTCCATTTGCACCACTGACTATTCATAAAATCATTCCTGTCTCATTCCAGGTACTCAAGTAGAAAACATCTGACTATCCAGCAAAAATTAACTATGAAAATTCACTGGGTGATGCAAAAATATTTTTTTTATAAAGTTTGGTATCTCTTGCTTGTTAGTATGGAATATCCTCCTAAATATTATCAATGCATCATCCACTGACCGATAGACGAAGAGGACAATATTTGAGTATAATCGGCTTGATTGTTTTATGAATAATCTGCCATTTTTATCAAATAAAATTTTTACAAAGGAAGAATTGTATTTTTCCTACCGCAGTGGATTGCAACTGTTTCAGTGATACAGTTTAATAGAATACCATTTTTGTGATGTGCATTAAAACAGAATTCTGCCATATTTCATCGCTTTGGCTTAGGGTTATATTCATCGTCACACTAACCCTGATGTATGTAAACATTTTAAAGATAATTTTTAAATGTTTGTGCAATGACCAAAACTGGTTTTACACTTAAAAATTGCCCTTCTTGCAAAGCATCTTGGGCGTCACTCACTTGGTGTAGCTGCAGTGCATGAATTTCAAACTGAAGAAAAAAGAAAAACACCACTGTGAACTTCCTGGCTGAGTGCTGAGGGTCTTTGACACAGTGGATTTTAACCACATGAAATATGAAAAAAAAGATTGCAGAGTGTTTGATGCACAGTCAACAGACTTAAAGGAAGAGGCAGAACGACAGACCAAAGACTTCGACAATCTTCTTTAAAAGTATTGATAAAAGCTTTGTAGTATGTTAAGCATAATCAAAAACACACATAAAGACTGTTGTTTGAGTGGTAAACATTATGCATGTAAATAAGCATCAAAAAATATTTTACTAATTCAGGTGAATTTACCATTTTGTCCTCACAAAATGAGAATCAAACTGAATTTCATAGGAAGGTGATGGCTGGACTAGAAATCACTTCAATGTTTAAGAATGTCATGTATGGTATGTGTGAGGCTAATTGTTTTTAGGCTTCAGTGCTGCTTCTAATATGGCTGACAAAAGCATTTAGAGCAAATCTCTAGGATTAAGTGAGATGTTATGTCCAAAATGTCCTCTTTTCCTGTGGTGTCCCACAGGGATCCATTCTTAAACCTGTTATTTCTCTTCAAATGTTTTTAATAATTTAATTTAAAGTTTTGATTCCGTTTTTGAAAGCATAGAATCAAATTTCTACACTATACAGATAACACAAATGTACCTACCCTGAAATGTGATGACAGGTCTTCTTTGTCTATTTTGAATTTTTAATGATCTTGAGGCCATAAATCTGGATTTAAGGCTTACATTTCAGAACCTCCACTACTTTGTCTATTGCTTTTAGCAGCCTTGAAAAAGTCATCTATGGCTTTATTGGACCATTGTGTGTTATGTGTGGCATAACTTGGTTTGTTGCATTTAGTTGCATTTAGAATGATGTAGCTCGAGATTTAAACTAAAACAAGCTAAATAACTTTTGTCCCACTTTGGCTTCCTTACACCTCAGTGATCTGTCAGCTCTGTGCAACTCTTTAAATCACCAGACTCTGCTGAGCCAATACTCTTCTCAAAACCCCTGGATTTTTTTTATCTTTTCCTGTTTGCTAAGTGACTATCAAACTGCCTCTGTAATGTTTAGTATTTTATAGTCTTGTGATATTTCTTGTATCACAAGATATTTCATTTCTCTGGCAGCATCACTAAGTTAGTTCAGGTCCAACTCACTGTGGCTCAGCCTTCCTGTGTGTGTTACAGGTTTGACTGAGCTTTTGTTTCCACCAGTGGAAACTTCTGCTATGCTACACACACCACCGTCACCACAGAAGTGGAGGCTAAGCAGTGACACCATTTCAGATGGAGCTTCACGGCTCGTACTGTGAAAGATATTAATAGACTGGGGGATTTTTTTTATGAGTCTATTGTATTTATTTCATTTCCTTTATTTAAACCAGGTATTAGCATACAAGTTCAGCAGCCATGGGGCATTTTGCAGAACTCGAACGACACACAAAAGTGACAACAAAAAAAGTACTTTATTTTATTCAAATATTTTGATAGGTTCTAATTTCCTTCATGTAGATGGTTGTGCTTTATTCCTTTCTGCTCCGTACTCTGGAGTAAACACAGGCACTCTCCACGTTGTCCTCTTGATGCTGTCTCTCAACGCTTCTCTTCAGATTCAGAGCCGCATAATGGAGGCTTTCTGTCTGATTCTCCTGCTTTTGACAAAAAAATGTATTGTTCACATAAAGGTAGATGAAGTTAAGTGAAATAATGGAACAAAAACATTTGCATTGACTTACAGCAGCGTCTTGGGCCTCGGAACACATCCGGTGTTTACCCGTCCCTATAAACCATGACATGTAAATAGACACCTTGGACGAGGGTTTAAAGCTGAATTATGTTGAGTTACTATAGAAACCTTACCTTTGCAGGAAGAGCATAGCTTTGATTTCAGTTTGTACCTCCAGAAACTCAAAACAAGGAGCCCAATGGTGGAAAGTGCCAGAGCAACGCTGAGAGAACCCACAACGACTGAAGGCACTGTGGTGCAGGTCAACAGAAATAAAAAAAAAGAAACTGAAATATTACACCAGTCTTTTGATAGGATAATCACATAAAATTAATGTGATTAATTTTGATTGGGACATGAATCACAACATACCTGCGACCTCTACCTTTGTTCCCCCTCCAAAAACAACCGACCCACAGGAGGCCAGAGCGCAGTGATAGATCCCGGCATCTGACGACCTCACAGGGTCCAACACGAGGTTCGAAGTGCAGTCTATACCGTAGAGGGTTCCATTATAAAGGCTTGTACAGCGCCCTTCACTGGGATACATGAGTGGCGGCTGGGAGGCGGTACGTCTGAACAAGTAGAGGTTCTGTTCCCCTTCGCAGGGCTCAGCAGACACACTACAGCTCAGATTCACAGAGTCCCCGAGTCGTAGAAGCTTCTTCAGCGTTGGCTGTTGTGTGGATGGTTGAGCATTCAATGAAGATGTCTTGACATGGAGGAAAACTCCTCGTCCAAATTCGATGGCGTTGAACTCCAACATCACGCAGTAATATGTTCCTGAATCCGAAGGCTGAAGATCTGTGATGATCAGGTCATTGACGCCAGCTTCGGACCTCAAAAGAACTCGAAATCTTTCTTTATATGCAGGGGAAATTTCGGCTTCCGCATTATGCTTCATCTGTTTTGATATGATACGGGGTTTTTCTCCATTAATTTGGTAGTACCAGTAAAAATAAGTTATGGCGTTATCCTGACAGGAGCAGGGTAACGTCACTGTCCCACCAACGTTAGCGGTCCTAACTCCAGAATCCTGAATAATATCTAAGGTGTTCAAAACATTAAGCACTTTGCCTGTAAAAGAAATGCATAAAAAGGTTTAATTTGCTCCTGTAAAAATCTTTTTTTTCCTTCAGAATACCAATACCCAAAGAAACACAACTATCTAGTCAATACTCACAGAGAAGCAGGAGAAGAATGTAAAGTGGCTCCATCACTGTAGTTAAGCAGACTGTATTCTGAGTACACAGATGCCCCCCGAGCTCTTAGAAGAAGACTAAGGCTGCCTGTGATTGGCTTAGACGAGTGGCTACGTTTCAGACCAGGCTTACAATTCGTTCAAGTTTATAAGATTTGTCACATCAGGCGACTGGAGGTGGAATCGGATCAGCTCAGTTCAGCCCATTATGTGACTGGAGGACAGAAAATCTGACATGGAGCTTTTTCTGTTTTGTCAGTCAGCGATTTGCTCATTTACATCCAGGCTGTGTAAAGAAGAGTGTTACATGTTCTTCTGTAAATATCATTTCGTTTTATTGTTTGTATGGGTGTATGAAGGTGAGTGTTTGTCATTATTTCATAAAGACAGCGAGTAAAGCATTCTATGTCTGACTTTCTGCAACTGCTGCTATTCCAACTTCCTGTTGGGCATAGCCATACTGCAGTGCTAGCACTAGGTTGTACCCAAACGTGAAATAAGTTTTTTTTTTTTCATTTTTTATGGTCTTTACAGTTTGAGTTTTTTAAATTATCTTAATGTTAAAGCTGCATTATGTAACTTTTGTAGAAAAAAAATTTGTTAGATATGTTGTGACAGTTATATAAAACAGATCAAATAAAAAAAATCTGATAATATGGATAAAATGAAAAAAAATTCAAGCTCCCCTGCCTTATTCCAGTGTTCCCAGTACTAACTGCACAAATGTACTACTCAGTCAGAATCAACCAATCAGAGGCAGGAGGAGGGTCTTAGTGATGCCAATCCAGTTTTGTACACACTGCTTGTACTTTTTTTTCAACTGTGAGGTTTAATTATAAAGTGTAAAAATGAGTCATTGCTTCGGGGTTTTCAGTTCAATTTGAGTTATTTTGAAAATTGGAGTTTAGTTTGTGTGTTGCTTCCTTATAGGCCTCATCTTGGCATTTTCTGTAGAAGAGTGAGTCGATAAATAACATTTCAGAATGTATTTATTTTTAACTGTAATAACTAAATCTAACCATTTAAAGAAGCAAAATATGACTTCAGTATTTGTGAATACTTATCTCTGTCATTTCCTTCTCTGAACAGGCAGTAATATTCCCCGTTGACTCGTTCAGATTTTATCGGCTCTGGGACTGAACCACACTAGAACATGGATAAAGGTCTGTGTTTTCACATCATTCTGTTTTCTGTGTTAGGTTTTGAGTACCTATTGGGATTGATTTAAGATGTGTTTTGTACTGGTTTGTAAGACAAACTACTGAAACCAGCTAGTCTGGCATTACTGCTCAGATGAGTTTCACTAGCTCTTTGTTTAATGTGAATATTCCTGTTTGCTGTCCTGTGTGGTCTTTTCCTTATGATGGTTTCTCCCATTTTAGTTCTACCTTTATTTAAGTCGTCTGTCCCTCACTGTTCATGTTCTTTGTAGCATGTCTGTATAAATAACAGTATATCGCAATATATGGAATTAATGTAAAAGGTTGATGACCAATAAAAAGTCAATGGGCTAGTTTCTCAGAAGAAAAGATTGCGACTCATGAAGGAGCAGAGACTAAAACTTTGCAGTTGCTAGTGCCTTGTATTTATAGTGAAAAATATATACATGTTTACAACAGCGTATAAACATCTGAATGGGCTTATAAAATGCGCAAAAGAAGAAAAGAAAAAAAATAAAAACAACTAAAATAGTCAGTCCAACAGTTCGAAAATTAATAAACCTATGCCCTTAAGTTCATTAACCCCAAGCTGGGGTTAGTGAGAAGTCCCAAGAAAATCAATTCAAAAGTGCTTGGTATGGTGCAGGTCATGGACTGGAAAAACTCTCAAAAATCAAAGTGGGGAACCATTGTTCGCTGGCTGCAATGAACCTCCTCCTGACAGGAGAAGCAGAAGTCTTCACACTATATAAGTACAATCTTATTAAGGCTCAAGGCCTCTCCATCAACCTGGCCAGTCCTGCAGTTTAAACCTCATACAAACGTTTTTTTCACCTCAGCTTGGCTCGTGGTAGGTGGCTCCTGCAGTTTTGCTCCTCTCAACGCATCCTATCTGTTATACTCTTCTGCTCCAGCTAATATGCCTAGCAGATAGGTTGCTTTAGCTCATGTGACCCCTGATAATCAACAGAGATTGGCTCGTGAGAATGAAAATATAGTAAAACTATCATGAGATATGTACCATGGGAAGAAACAAATAAAAGGAAGTTGCTCACCCCTGACCTAGATGCTAAAGACAGCTCAGAGCTCCAGCATTTCCAAACGCAGCTTTTCCTTCTTGGGCCCTTATCACTAAAAATATTGTTATTTATGTACTTTGGACATAAGAGATTGTTTAAAATAGAAAAACGTCAGCTTCTAATGTGTCCATTTAAGTCGCCATCTTGTGAGGGGCAACACGCTCAAAATTCTCTCTTAGTAGAGGACAAAACGAAATTAGATCCATCGCTGCAGTGAACTGAGAATACATTTTTCCAAAAAGGTTTTAGATATCTACTTCAGCAAATTCTTCAAACTTTTCTTTCTCAAAATAATGTTTCTTTATTTCTGCTTTGCATTAAAAATTGGTTATATGGAGCTCTTACAAAATTAGTCATTTAGTTTAAATTAATCTTAGTTTAAAGCTAAGAGTTGGAACTGCTGAAAACAGCAGACCAAACCTGGCTGTCTGAGTAAGAAGCTAGTGTGGACTGAAGGACCAGTCTTCATGTTTGAGGTGTTTTTTTCCACCAGTGGAAACTTCCTTATAGTAATAACACCTTCACCACAGCAGTGGAGGGCCAAACAGTTGACACTATTACACTGAGGTTAGCAAACTGTTAGCAAAGGTGATTAAGGGGGAAATTCATAAAACTTCACTGTTGCAATTAATTAAATTAATTTGACATTTTATTGTTTCTCAAAGCTGTGTTGCGCTTGATTTGGCAAACATTGCACCACATTCAACTCACATCAATCATGTGAGTTGTCTTTTTCTTGATTCAGACATTTACTCCTTTGGTCTCTTTACTCTGGTGTACACACAAGCCTCTTCTGGGTCCCCTTGAAGCCGTTGTTCTTTACCCCTCCTCAGATTCACTGCAGCATAATGTAAACTTCCTGGCTCACACTCCTGCTATTGGTGGAAAAAGTGGAAATTACTGCAAAACTAGAAAAATGTGTATATCCTGCAAACACATATTGTGAATGATGGTCAGCTCCAAAGGCAGAGACACTTGTTGCAGTGTAAACTTTTTAAAAAGTAACAAGTAAGTTGAAAATGTGGTAAAGAAATAAAGTAGAAGACAATGAAATGGAGAAAACTGAAAGTGAAGCAGAAAGCTACTCAAGAAGATGTGATAAAAGCAGAAGTGAGAGAACCTGATCTGTTCAGAGTTTTAGAGCAGAAGGAAAAGGACATCAGCATGAAAGAAGAAAAGCTGAAAACTTGGAAGGATGGTTGTATTTGGATAGCTATAAAGCAGTAAAATAATGCTGGGCTTATACTCTTTTTCTAAAACTGCTTATTTGTTCCAAAGTACATTATTTGCCAGCATTAGCTCTAATGCTATCATGAAGTAACAACTCAGCATTGGCATTGTATTTATCGAACATGATCTACTATTTGGTAACATTTAATGGTTTATCGGTAGTTCACTTTCATTTAGCTAACATACCAAAATTAATTAACACTCCATAATTAGCACGCAATGTGAATTACTCACATACCTTTATTAACTGAAGTGGTGAATCATGACAGCATTATCATTATAGCCAGTAGCAGCATAATTAACATCATCACAATCTTATTATTATTAGTAATAATAACAAATACATTAATAAGAATAAGAACAACTTTATTTAAGAAGGAAAGTGCTGAATAACTACAAGGAGATAAAAAATGAAATGATAAGATGTCTTAAAAAATATTGAAATATTTCTACTGGACTTACCACAGCTGCTCTGGTTGAAAGAGATCTCTCATTGGCATCAGCTCCTGTAAACCAAAGTATGACTGAACCATGCTGTCAGGCTGATGCAGAAAGATTAGAATTTATTTCATGGTCTCACCTTCATAGACGCTCTTAAGTTTTAAGCTTAGCTTGAACATGAAGGAAGACAAAACAAGGACCCCGATGATAGATAGTGCTAGAGCTGCACTCAAACAACACACCAGGAGAAGCAGGACTATAGTGGTTGATGGCAGAGAAAGGCAAACATAGTTGTGTTAATGTTTTGTAAAACAAGATGAATTTCATTCCTGTAGATCTGGTTGAAAAGCTGCTTTGACCAGACCACATACTACCTATAATTCCTACTTTTGTAGGAATCCAAAGACTGGAGATTTGAGATTATCAGGTCATTGATTTGCAACAACTTTAAATATGTTTTAATGTGCAGGTGAAGTTTCAATTTCTATGGTATGTTTCATCCACTTTCATATAACGTGAGGTTTCCCACCCAGACTTTACTTGTACCAAAGTAGGTAATTTACAGAATTAGACTTACATGAACAAGGTGCAGTCATTGTCTCTCCAACGTTAGCAGACCTAATCCCAGTCTACTGATGCATATCTGAGACATTGTTGATAGAGAGCATGTCGCCTGCATGGAAAAGCGCAGATTCACTATATTTGTTGTTCTAAATATGTACTATTTTCAGAGTCAGAACAGGAATCAAACAACCAGAAAAATACCGTAAACACTCACTGTTTTTGCAGAGCATCAAGAGAACCACAAAGACTAGCTCCATCTTCAAAGCTTCATGGTCTGTATTCTGGGTTATTAGAGAAACAAAGCTCATACATAAGATGAATTGTGTTTGTGATTGGCTAATATAAATGGTTAAGTTCAACATTCAGACTAGTGATTGGTTCCAGTCCATACAATCTGAGTGATGAGGTGATTGGAGGTGGAGTTTGGGTCAGTTTAACACTTTCATCAAACAAAGGGTGTGACAAAGTTGATACTATGTGAAGGAAACTTTGCATCGACAACGGTAAACTGTTATCATATTGGTTTTCAACTGTTCATTATGTTTATGTTGCCTCAATATTCCTTAATTGAAAAAAAACTTGAAAACATATTTAACAGTTTCAAGATAAAACTGAGTAGGATTTAGAATTTTTATTGTGGGCCTTTTCACCTTATTCTTTTTGAAAAATATAGTACTTTATCATAAGCTGACTTTGTTTTAACTAAAGTCTATTCTAGAATACAATGGAAGTCGTCTTCCAGCAAATACAACAAAGGTTCGTCTGGTGATTTGTGGATGCAGGCGTTTACTGATGCATGCTGCTGGTTTTCCATTGGAATTGAACAATAGTGTTTATGGCGAAGTCAACCAATATAAAATACTTTGCCATTTAAGTTGGGCATTACCTGTAAAACAGATTAAAAAAGAAGACTAAGTTTTGTCTTCACACCTGAATTGTTACGAATAAAGTTTTCTTTTTAATGTTTTTAAAGAGCCCAAGGCCTCTATCCCAAAAATCCAGCCAATTTTATTTGACTATCATTATTTTTGTTAAGTAAATTGTGTCATTTTGACTCGTTTGGATGAAGAATCCATATAAAATCTGAATCATTGACAATATTAGTAGCTGGGCAATAAATCAGTGACAATACTTATCACGATAGACAGGTGATCAATTACAGTAGATAAACACACCCAATAAAATATTCAGTAATTTCACTGAAGTCCAAACCAAAACTGCAAAGCATTCTGGGAGAAACGTTTGGGTTGCTCAACCTCTGAAGGCCAGCTAAGCAAGTTTGGTAGAATCAACTGGCCTCAGTTATTGGTTACCTAGCAACAACCTGTTGAGTAACCTGTGCAGCAGTTTCAGGTTTGACCTCAAATTACTTAAAAAAACAAAGAAAAAAAACAACAACTTTGTGGAGTGAAAACTGTGGGTAGAACAGGAAACGTCACTCCACCGGTTTGGCAGCACTTCAGCTTTTTAAAGCAAATAGCAAATCGATAATTATCGACTATATTGTCGACTGACATGAGATGCAAACTTAATTTTACTTAATTATTTTAGTTTAATTTATTCTTATACTTTTTATAGTGATTGTGTGTGTGTAGTCCCCATTACTTGTACGTATTTCTAATTAATATTTTTTTATTGTATTTATTTACTAAATTTGTAGTTAAGTCATTTTAGAATTTGTTTTATTTTATTTGGACAAACTGAACATTACAAACAAAAAGAACGGTCTTTTGGCATTTATCAACAAGAATGTTAATAAACGTGTCCCTGCCAAATAAATCAAATTAAGTTAAAATTATTGTTACTGAGCAACACTTCACGTTTCAATACCTGAATCATGCAGAGTCTTGTAGCACGACTACCTAATGTTTTCTTAGACATAAAGTATCACAAAGCAACACTAATCCTGAGATTGTCGCCTCAGATAAATGCAAGAAAGAGCAGGAAGTGCTGCCTTGTGAAAATATTTTTCTATTATCACAAGAAAATGAAAGTTTCTTTTGATTCCCCACACGCTTGATCGCACTGCTGGAGATTTGCGAGCTTTGCCAAGTCAAACCCGTTGTAAAGTACATTTGTGCGATAGTGCAGGTGGAGACCTGTCTGTTGGCTTTGACGAGTATATCAGTCGACGTATCTATGGGAACGAGGTCAGATCTGTTATTTTGCTGCAGAGCGAATGAGCAGGCAAACAACCAAACAAACATCCTGCTTGTAGGTGAGGAGAGACCGACGAAACCGCAGGGGCTGGAGGCGATGAGAGCGATGACCAGAGCAGGAAGACAGAAAATGTGTTTATAGACGTGTGTGTGTGTGTGTGTGTGTGTGTGTGTGTGTGTGTGTGTGTGTGTGTGTGTGTGTGTGTGTGTGTGTGTGTGCGTGCGTGTGTGTGTGTGTGTGTAGGTGCGTTTGTGTGCGTGTGTGTGTGTGTATGAGAGAGAGTGACTGGGTTTGCATGTTTTATGTTTTTTTTAGCACAAGCATTTTTCTACCCATTTCATTAATGGATTCATGCATCATATTGTCAGCAACTATTTATTTATTTTTACCTGCTTTAACTCGTTTATGTCACTATTTCATTTCTCGTGTTTGAAGTTCTCTCAGACTGATCGTGTTCCTGTCGCCCCCTCTAGTGGACACTAGACAAACGGCAACCTCATGTGAAAACCCCCTCTCTCCTCACAACTCATTCATTTCTGTAGGCTTTATATCTGCTTAAAGAAAGAACGGAGACACCATTATTAACAATCTACTGCTATTTTAGACATTTATTATTATTATCTAAAATCTTTCTTGCGTTCAAAGTTTTATTTTAAAAGATTCAGCAGCTGTCTGTGCGCCTTTTGGCCAGTAGGAGACAGCAGTAGCTCACCTAAATATCCAATCAGTCTTTGTAAGATTCGCTTTTACTGCCACCAGAGGCCGCTGTGACTATAGCTCAGAAAACATGAAGTTATAAGACTTAAAACCAGGGTCGCAACTACATATTATTCAGGTGGATGCGGACACATAAATCGGCTTTAAATTGTTTAAAGTCTGTTTTAGATAGCTATAAAACTCATTATATATATATATATATATATATATATATATATATATATATATATATATATATATATATATATATATATATTAGTTGTATTTGCTCCTTTAATGGTCTCATCTGGGTAGCTTGTGTTGTTGCAAAAATTCTTGAACTCTGAAATAAAAGCTTTTGTATTATCACTAATATTCCCTGAAACACCTGAAATCCTGCTTGGATTTGCAAATTAATGAGCACAACTGCTTACCATAAGCTGCAACAAGGAGAAAAACACGACAGCCGTCTTTGATACTCAGAGGAAACTAGGTCAAAGCAAATCACAAGAATAACAGAAGAAATCCTAAACTTTTTTAGTTAAGTGATAAGTTTTGTAAATCACACCAGATTTCAGCAAGCAATGAATCCATATGGAGCTAATAATAAACACACCAATAGAAACAAATTAAATACTATTGGTTTTATTTGTTTGACATGAGAAATGTTAACAAAACTTACAAGCTTGATTTCTGCTCTCAAATAATTTGTAAATCATTTTATTTGTGTTGAAGGAAACAAGAACATGATTTGAGGTCCTCTTTAAAAAAAGGGAAAAAACACTTTCATTTTAAGATCAATGCAGTTCTACTTATGAGGAAAAAAAGTTAGTTGTTTGTGGTGCTATGTGCTGTCAAATTAGAACAAAAGTACAAAATGTGTTTTCTTCTTTGTTGCTTTGTTTCTGTAAAACACTTAAAAAATTGTTGTGTGAAAAATGCAACAAAAATTCAACTTGTTAGCCTGAAAACATATTAAAAACTATTTAGTGACAAATGATTACTTACATTTTTGGTGGTTAAAACTAGCTGCCCCTTTAACTTGATTAATAATTTCATCACTAATATATGTTTAGTCATAAATATTAATAATTACATGAGACAAACACTGATTGCATATTAACATTGCTGTGGAACATCATCTGTGATGCCTGAATTTAGATGTTAGCATCATGAAACCATCTCACAGCATCAGCCGTCAGTCAGAGGCCTCTTCAGATTACTTACAAGACTGACTGCTACTGGAGAAGACACTCAGATGATATGAGTTACCACCTTTGGAATAAATAAAGTATTAGTGAACTGAAATCAAATGAATTCTGTCCATACCACCCGAACCCAAACCGAGGCTGAGTCAGATGGCAGTCTTGAAAACTAGTGCAGACTTTATAGCTACCTTGAATTTGAAGAAAAGTCTGGAAACTTTGAGGAGCGACCCGGCTTAACATGAAGATTATTTACAATTGTCACTGTTCAGAATGGAAATAAAGTTCACGTGAGCAGTAAACATTAAATTTTGTCAAACGCCATCTGTCAGGAAAAACGTCAAGCTGACCCTCATCGGCACCTTTTGGTTCCCCTACGGCGTCTCCCTGACCTGCCCACCAATCAGCCACTGACAGGTAAAAAAGAAAAATATTTATGCGTTTCTCAAACTGGAAATTAATGGAATCCACAAATGAAATGTCAGTTTAAGGATTTCAGAAACAGTAACAACTAAACCGACTATCAGACAGGCGGGGCTGACATCTCTGAGCCTGACGCTGTGCAGGATCTTCTGAGTCTGCAGGGAAGAAAAGTCAGCAGCTCACCGAAGACAAAATCACAAACTGAGATTAAAGCGTTAAGAAATCAGAAGCTAAAACTCTGAACAGTCCCTTTTACCGTGACGTGGCGTTACCATGGAAACCAGAGAGCACAGCTTTGTGTTAGTTTCTGCTCTGGTTTCACTTTTTTTGCCTCAGTTTCATCACGTGTTGTGCAACAGGAACCAAACATTTGGCCTAAATCAGTAAATTTAACGATGCTGAACAACAGACACAACTTCTGTCTAAAGAATAATAATAATAATGTATTTGCACAAAGGTTTATCCATGCAGTCAACAATATTAAGCCAATAAACCCTGTATCTTATGATGGAGTATTAAGGCCATAGCAATACAAAATAAAAGATAAAAAACAACAACATAAGAATAAACTAATAAAATTATAATTAGGAGAGGTGAGTGATGCGAATTACATTTAATTGAGTAATGTTTTGTGGAAAATGATTTTACTGTACATTTAACTTTTAGTTGAGTAATATATTATGAACTAATGCTAAACCTTCTTGAACAAATTGATTTTGCATTTAAAGTAACAGACTTCAGGTATTGAAAACGTTCAATTTTTAGATTTCTGCAACTTTGACACAAATCAGGGCATAATAGTTCAGCATTCTCTGAGCATAATTGTTCATTCTTAATCACTGTTTACAGCGATTCTTACATCTCTAAAAGCATCACTAAACAAAACATATTTTGTTTAGTTTGAAAAAGTAAATGAACGTTTTCTTTTGCTCAGAAAGAAATGAAAGTGTCGTCACTCTGCAGTCTTTCTGGCTGAACCGGTGCAAAATATCCATTTAATTGTATTTGACTTTATTATAATTATTGATACCGATTGTGCCATTGAGACCTAAAGATCACATTTACAAAAGAAACCGTTTGATCTGAAAAGACATGAGTCACACTCCATTATGAATTCCAGTGTCGTTTAAAGGTGAACCTCCTTAACCAGAACTTCTTTATGCTATGATTCATCACAGATCACAGAGATCAAACCTGATCCTCACTTTACAAAAATAACTCTGCAATTATTTTTAGCATTTTACTCCAGGTTAGAGGATGGGCAGCTTTCTCAACTGGTTTCACTTTTTTCTGCAGTTCACTCTATGACTCACTCATTGTGATGATGTCTTTCTCCAACTTCCTTATGACCATATACGTTTAAGGTTCTTGTGGCTGTGTGATCCTTGTGTGATTTTAGACGTGTCAGAACAAGGAGCGACTTGTGTCCTGAACCAAGGATCTGACAGGCATCTGTGACGATGGTTGTACTGCTTTAGGGTTTCCTCCATCAGCTTCATTTTTTTCTCTTTACAGAGAGAAGATAGTTAAATATCGTTATTTAACTATCATTAAATAATGATAGTTTGGAGGATGGCTGGTCACGGCCTAGGCAATTTCCACAATTTCACAGCATAGCGCTGGAGAATCACACATTAGCAATTATCTCCATCCACAGGGAAATGAATGCAGTCGGTTTTTGTAAATAACTAAGAACATTGTGAGTTCACACAGCAGGACATGTCAGTGTCTTCTGAAAACGATGTTGTAGGTTGTGTGAGGCCAATCGGTGGCTCTCTTACACTCCCACAGAACAACATTCGACATCAGATCCATATTGGTTATTTGTGACAGTGAGGCAAACGCAAGACAGATTAAAATAAAAAATAGAAACAGCTTGCATGTAAACATGAAACGTGTTTTGAAATGTAGCCACTCTGCAACTGTGAAAGTCCCACCTGCCTGTCCCTAACTATCTACAATACGGATGTCAAAAGTTGGTTCTCCAGGGCCGGGATCCTGCGTGTTTCAGTTCTCTCCCTGAATCAACACACCTGGATCCAACAACGCCTCTTTAGTCCAGATGCATTATAGAATCGGCACTGAAACTGTATTTCTCCAACTCAAGAATAGTGGAGGTTTATGAAGAGAAATAGTAGGAGATACAAAGATTTATTAAAGATCCATAAAAAAACAAAAAAATCAAGCCAGATATGTTTATGATGCGGTGCCCATTACGTTGAAGGGAAAGTGGGTAGATCGCGGCAGGGCAGCCAATCTGACCTCTGGTCAACCTTTGTCACCACCTTGCCCGTAATACCACGGCAATAATTAGACAAAGAAAAAGTACTTACGGTGTTGCAATTATTAGATAGCTGCTAATAATTTATTTAAACTAAATTTAAAAAAGGGTATAAAAAAAGTGCCATAGCTGGTCCAAGTAAGAAGGACCACTTTCATGCTGAATGGGAGGAGGATTTTTTTACACTATGTCATATTCTAAATGTGTTTGTTTCATTTGTTGATGTCCCATTGCTATTCCAAAGAAGGGAAATGTGGAGGAAGCCGCTGAATCCTTGTTCCGAGACTTTAAAAACAAATCGGAAATATCATCTGCAATCAAACCTCTCCAGCTATCGAGGAATACAGTCACACGGCCGAGGATTTGACTCAGAAACTGTGGAAGGACATCGCGGACTGTGAGTGTTTCTCGCTGCAATTAGACGAGTCAACAGATGTTGAGTGACACAGCCCAGTTGTGCATTTTTATTTGGCTGGTGTTTACTGACATTGAATGCAAGAGAGGAGCTGTTGACCCTACTGCCCATGAAAGAACAGACACTGGGAGAGGACATTTTCCAGTCTTTGAAAGACTTCATTGAGAAAACCTGGTGTTCAAACTCGTGTCCATCACCACGGACGGAACACCTGTGATGGTTGGCCACTCGAATGAACTGTGTCGGCGTTGGCTCTGTTGCTCAGTCTATTACTACCAGTGTTAGTTTTATTTTCTGGTCACTGTGCTGCCTACTTGTTTTGACCGTTTGAGCTGCTACCTTCATTAAATTCATCATTATCATCTGGGTCCCTGCGTTCTATCTCACCACCAGAAACCACACCTCCTGACAGAGAGAAGATACAATATTATTTAAATAATAACTTAAATAATGATAGTTTAGAATTAAACAAATATGTTCAGCATTTTTATTGTAGGGATCTTTAAGACTTGGTCATCTTAAATGTAGCTCGCAAGCTGAAAAAGTGTGGTCACCCCTGATGTAAATGGGCCAAAAAGTCCATTTACTTTCATTGTCAAAGGGTATAAGTGTTTCATCATCCACCTGTGATTGTTCTGACCAAACAGCAATGAAAGTTTTCTGTCGTTTATTTGAGGACTTTCTTTCAGCCGATCAGATTTATCCTTCCTTTCTGGATTTTGTTTTTGTAATGCCACAGGAAACGGTTGTCATGGTTTCAGACAGCACGTACCTGCAGGGTGGGATCTTGAGAGTGAGGTCACGTTGCAACGTGTTTAAATAGGGTGAGAAAGCCAACTCCCTCTTCTGCTTTTCAGACAATCTCGTCGTCATGGGCAAACTTCAGGTGAGGAATGGCTGCTGTTTCGGCACAGAACTGATCTGAGGCAGATATTGAATTTATTTTATTATTATCACTCAGTAATTCAGAAGCTACTGTCATCTCCTGGCTTGTCTTGTTTAGACTGGTTATCCAGAGCAGGTTTTAGTCTAAACCATCCGTTGCTCCATGTTGTGCCATGAATGAACATTTGGGTTTCACGGCTCAGGCTGTGGATAGTTCTGGTTTCCTCTTAGGAGTTTCTAGATCTGACATGATGTCTTTGTGCATTTAAAACTTTTACTATGTGGCAATCGAAGCTTGTTTCCAACATTCAGGTTTTTCTGCCCAGCATGTCTGAACTGGCTTTGCTGACTGAGAGATAAAACTTAGAAGAACTTCAGAGCTGATTTACAGACCATCCCAATGATCAAAAACCACACTGAGTTTTTTTGTTGTTGTTGATGATTCTTACATCAAACTGAATGGCTGTCAGTATTTAAACATTTTAATTTTCTGTCATTTTCTCCCACTGTGAGTGTGTTTGACTGTCTGCATCTCTGTGTGTTTCCAGGTGAGCGTTGCATGTGCCGTGCTGATGGTGTTCGACAAAAGCGTGGCAGGACTCGTTTGTTCGATGTGCTCCAAAGGTTAGAAAGTTCTGCAAAAATTCTAGACGACAATCCTGATGCTAACCTTCCAGGACTAACGTGCGTGGGTGTGTGCATGTGTGTGTGTGTGTGTGTGTGTGTGTGTGTGTGTGTGTGTGTGTGTGTGTGTGTGTGTGTGTGTGTG
>CAEGAF010153269.1:0-39087 GCA_903067075.1 Micropoecilia bifurca
TCAGAGTTTTTGTATCTTACAAGGATTCAAGGCATTTCAAAGTGCTTTACACAATTTGAAATAAAAATAAAACAGAACAAGACAGTTTGAAAAAGATTTAAAGAGATAAAATCATTATTAAAAGTAAAAAGAAAGAATAAAATAAAATAAAATTACAGCAAATGTTTCTGTCCAGGTTGGATGATCACACTGATTTTAAGTCTGAATGAGGCAGACACACCGTGGCCGCTGTTTGTATGCGCATGGTTACTTTAAACGATACACATCTCGCTTATTTCATATAGATTTCCTCAGAGTAAAGAGTGATTTAAATTCAACTTTAGAGCCAAACCACTCTAAAATAGTCATAAATTATGTCTGGATTTGGAGCTGCTGCTCTGCTATTTCCTTCCTTCCTGTGGTCAGGAGTCGAGATCGAGGCAGTTTCATAAAGAAAAAACATTCTACCTATATCACACAGTTGGTCTAAAACTTTTAAACCATAGCTGTTATAAGAAATAATCAGAGAATTAAAGCTGCAAGCAACCTCATATGGCCCTCACAGCTCAGTGCCGCTCTTGCCTTACAGCAACAGCGGTGGGGGGGGGCAATGCCACCCACTTGCCACCATCAACGAGCCCAGTTCCTGCTCATGTCCTCTAGGCGATGCACATCGAAGTGTTCAGTAGTTACTCCTTGATGATGCACAAAACATCTGGCGGGGAACGACTGATGTAGTAAGGAGAAATAACCGATGGAATAACCTAGGGTGCGCAGTGGAGGCAAATTACAACTTGGACTCTTTAGAGGTTCACAAAAGTAAATCAGAAATCAGTTCATCAAACATGACCTCAATATCTCTGACTGATATGTCAGAGACCATTCTGAATGGACTCTTCCCACCTGTGCCTGACATTTGCGTTTCTGAATATAACTTTTTAATAACAATGAGATATTTAATAAACGAGCCCAGCCGGATGCGGCACTAATGCTCAGTGAGTCTTATGATTCATTTTCTGTACCACACTGAGTCACAGTCGTTGAATGTAAACTTCCCTTTGGATTAGTGCTGCAACTGACCATTATTTTAGTAATTGATTAATTGGATTGAAAAATTCTGCAGATTTTTCATTTAGCCAGTTCAGCCTTTTTAAACAATATCAGAAACACATTGAGAGATGCCAAACAAATAATTAAATAGCTTTTTAAAATAAGAAAATAAACATTATATTGCCTAAAATGCTATAATATAGCTAATCCGTTTATTTTTTATTTTTTGGATCGTTATTAATAATTGAAGAACCAAGTGAAGCTAAAACTACACTACTTGAAGATTTTTGGGTGGTGTATGTTTATATACGAAGGTAATTTTATTACCTTAATAGTAAAATGTATAGATTATTTTGTACAGTTTTGGTTTAATTATAGCCCTGAGTATGTTTTTTTTTGTTCAGCATATTATGGCTTTTCATAAGTCTGTATACTCCAGTTGATGATTAATCAATGACTAAATTAGGTGACGGTTATTTCGATAATCAATTAATGATTAATCACGACTAATCATTTCATCCTAAATAAATTGAACCAATACTTATGTAATCCTTCACCTGGCTATACAATACAGTTAAAGTTGAAATGTACAAAGCTAAGTTAAGTCATACATAAGGAAATTAAGTGACGATTTGCAAATTAACCATCAGAAGATTTTTATTAAAAATGCCTTCATAAATAGGAGATTTCTCCTGATGCTCCAGCATTAATCTGCTGCACCACTCCGAGTGAGGATGGAGGGAAGCCTGAGCCTCACTGGAGTCTGAATGCCGATGTGACCAGCATCCCAATCATCTGCTCAGGCTGTAACACCTGCAGCTTACACGTACACTCCAAGCCCGACGATGTGCAATCACCTATGCCAAATACTCCATGCCTGAGCCTCACAGCTTCTCGCACCCCCTCCCCATGTCACTCGTGTCTGATATGCAGAAAACCTCCCCCAGCCCCCGGCCTCCTCCTGAAAGCTCATTGTTTGTCACAAAACTGTCAGAGTGGAAGAGGAGCAGACTGCAGAGCTTTCTGACTCATTCTGTTCTGCAGCCTGGCTGGATTTCATCAGAGGGGGCTTCAGATGAAGGAAGGCCGCCCCAGGGTCCCGAAATGTAACAGAATGTCCATCCTGTCCTCTTTCGCAAAGTGTTTTTAGTGTTTTCCAGGCATGTATCGATGCTGCAAATACAGATTATGATGCAGTATACAGGAGAGTGCTTAGCCTTGCCTTTAATGATGGCACTTCATTGATTTACTCTTTCGCATGTCCATTATCTGTAAACACTTCATCTTGTGAGAGGTTGCAAAAGTGGGGAGTCTGTCCTAACTGACATTGAAAGGGGTCGAACATTCAATTTAGACAAGAAAAGACACAGTTACTTACATTCACCCCACTGCCAACGTAGAATAATTTGGCTGTGAGCCGTTGTTCAGAGAAGAGGGATTGAGAGGAATTTGTATTTTCACTTCTTCTGTAACTAAAGCTAAATCTCTCCACTGATCTGCCATTTGCCTGCTACATTCTGCAGCAGCTCATTTAGAAATGTTTACAAAATGTTAAAGGATTCAAAAACGTCAGTGCATCGAAAAATAGATTTCATCGCCCGCCACTTTGATGACCTTGATGGATAAGTACCGAACCGTGGCTTTAAAAACGAGATCCATACTGAATTGAAACAAAAGGCAGGAAGTTTCTTCAAAGACTTATTATAGATACTTATGGTTATGGGAAGGGAGGATCTCTTGTAGTTAAATGTATTACAGCGATTTAGATGAAACCTCTGACTGAAGACACTCAAGACAATCTTATGAGGAGGACACTCAGTTTTATGAGATATATTTTATGAAGAATTCTTCTTTGCCCAATGACCTCCAGAGGTTTTAGAGGAATTCCCAAAACTTGTAACGTTTGACTTTATTCTCTTTATTCTCTCTATTTTTCCACACTCAAGATAAGATTATTCAAAAGCACATAGACCTAAACAATATTGTGTACAATATGGATTTAGAGTTTTGCATGGTATTTTGTGGTAACAATAAATATGTATTAGTTTGAGTTTAGGTAACTGCATGACTGGATTGTATATACTGGATTGTATATCCCCCACATATAAATACTACTCTTGAAAAAACATGCCGCTTTGTAATAAGCTTCTTTAAGACACCAGTTACATAAAACTTATTGGTATTTATTAATACTCTCAATGAACAAACGGTGTGAAAAACAATCCCAACAACAACATTTTGGTTTTTTTAAACATTAATTGGATTTTGTCATGACATTAAGTCAAGATTCTTATCCTGACAACAAATTTATCATAAATGATAAACAATATGATTAAATGTCCACCAATGCTAAAAAGGTAGCTTGTTTGCTAATAGTGCCCTGCTACTTTACATAAATAAGTTATTTGTAGAGCGTTTTTTTGGTGTTTTGAAGTGTGTATTGGGCCCTACCCCTCCCTCTGCTTTTAAGCTAATTTTGTCCTCAACACAAACGAGTTGTTTAGCATTCTGTATTTTAAAATCCTTTGATAGGCTGTCTAATATTAAAAAGCTAAGTGAAGAAAACAAATTAGAAAAATCAACGGGAACATTAAGTTTTATGACAGGAACGGGGCTCTGTTTTCTGCTCTCGTGGACTCGTAGCTATTCAGAATTTCATCTAAGTTATTACCTTAATTGCCGAATCTTTTCCGACTAAATGAGCAATCTGCGGTTCAAGCTAGCAGCTACAGAGTCTGTTTATGCTTTAGAGACTAAACCGTTCTACCGCTCATGCTCCTTGGCTACAATACACACTGAGAGCCTGGCATAAGTTATGTCGTCTGATATAAAAACGTCTTATAAAAGCCAGCGAGGGAAATGCATTCTGCCCTGCTACGTTGACATCTTTAGAGGCTTCATCCACTCAGCCAGGAGCTATTTTAGAAACGTTTGTGATGAACCAAGTGCTCGTTATTTTGGCTGCCTGTAAGCATCCACTCTAAATGTTTGTTCTGTTGTAGTTTGCTTCCTTTTGTACCCATTCAAAACTCTTGTTGGTTTTGTTTTATTTTCTGTCGGTGCCTTGATTAAAGCATTTCTCTTTGTTCGAGTGCTTTCAGGAGTGCATTTAACGGGCAGGTTTATTTGTACGAGTCCTTGTGTGTTCACTTTTGTTGTGGAGACTTCCGATGAACTTACTGATGCCCTCAAGGATCAAAAGCTGCCTATTAGAGGTTTTTGAGCCACATAAGCTCTGACTCTCACTTTAAACATTACACACACACACATTCACTTTCAAAGACAAACACACAGCAGCCAAGGATCAAAGCCTAAACAGTGTTGGTTTACCTGTTGCTTTTGTGTCTGGCTGTATGTGTTTGGCAGATTTTCCTGTGGTAATTAGTGAAACAGACTTTTTTTTTTTTTTTTTTGCTTTTAACGCTTTTAGGTTATGGTTTTCAATAAAGGTGAAGAACAGACTGAGTGAGTAGAAAGGTGTTTACACAGATCCCACACTGCATACAGTTTAATATGAATATTATTAAGTCATTGATCTTTTTTAATGAGAGCAGCGCTCACAATTGATGTGTGTTGGGAGTTTTCGATTGTGTGCGAGCCGCAGGGTTGAAATAAAAGCCGATTTTTGTGTTAAATGTTCCATTTTTAAACCTTGTTAAACAGAAGCAGGTGCTGTTTTTTTGCATAAAAGTTCAAAAAAAGTCTAACCTAAAAACATGATTACTATCATTTTGCATATACAAGCACATGGTTTATTCACTGAAATTTGAAGATTGTATATAATTTTTCAGGAGTTCAAAAGTAAAATTTAATAGAGGATCCAAGGAAGGGCTTCATATCTTCAACTTTATATTTATATGCACAGTCCAAAAAATCCAGACTTCACACTAAGCTGTTAGTCGACACCTCCAAAATATCTTTCGTAAATTTAACTTTTATTTCTCTGAGCAACAAACCATCGCATACCATCCAACCAGTGGTAACCATAATTGTGTGGACTGGACTAAAAACAATGTTTTCTGAGTTTTGCGACTGTGTAATTATGACATGGAGCCTCATGAAACCCTTCAGCACGTTTTATTCACACATTCTCCCAGAGAGGCAGCTGAATGCTGTTTGGTCTGCGGGTGAAAACAACTTCTATCCTGTAGCAATGATCCTCACCTTGAGAGTTGGATCTGGACATTTGTTATAAATAATTGCTTTTAACAGAACTCGGTCAACAAACTGTGAAGTTTGAAACGGTAATCAGAGATGCTGTTGACATTGCTGGATTCTTCTAAAACATATTGCCAAACTAAATCCATTTCTACAATTAGAAACCTGCAATAACTGGACATTAAACACAAGTTTTTTTATGTTAACCTAAAGTAATATCAGATTTGTACTGATATTGTACTGATTCAGTTTTTGTCAAAACACAAGAGCAAGTAATTTTCCTACTACTCATAACAAAACTGATCATTAGATTAAAACTAACACTGTTACGTGTTATTTATTCTTATGTTGATCTTTCTAGCAAATATATAAAATAAACATTTGTTGTATTTTATACTATTTTAATCAGGTATTTGTTGTGCAGAATAAATTAATGTTTTGTACCTTTTTGTTTCATATAAATAACAGTGGTGTATAGGGCTGAAATGGCAAGGAAATGATTAATGTTTAGTCACTGATGTTGGAAAAATTATGTACGTTTTGCTCTTCAAGAACAGTGGGTGACCTTGATCATGACATTTTCCCTTAATTTATTTAATTCTGCAGTGAAATGTGTTGGAGGGGCAGCATAGTGTTACTCTTTTGTCCATGCATCTGGACAAAACTCTACCAACATTAGCACTTCTGTTTGTACCTAATTTAAATGACTTTTAAATGCAGGAATGGTATGACTAAAAACTAGCTGTTCTGATTATGCATTATTTTAAGGTATGACTTGACGTAAATACTTGTCTGTCTTAAAGTAGCTTACTTGCTTTAAATGGTCCGTTGGAGTTGCTTGTGTAAACTGTTTTAATTAGGTGGTGTAAGCTGAACCTTTTGGCTCCTTTTTCTGTCTTCTGGCCTCCAACGTGCGCGTTCTGTCATCTGTAAGAAGTTGGACCTAAGTGAGCGTGTGCTGCTCTGTTGTCCGAATGAGAAACGGCCTTGGCCCGGCTTTGTGTTGCGCACAGACTAATCCGTGTGATGGAATGATAATGAGTTTGAAGGAGACGAGCCGAAGGAAGCAGCTCGTAAAAAGGGGAAGGTTGCATGGTGACGGGCCCCCGACAACGCCGTTGATCATCACCTCTGAGGGAACGGCGTGTTACTTTAGGAGACGACGTGAAGCAGGCGCTTTGGGGAAGGAGAGTTAGCGTTATGTAAGGGAGGGAGGACAGCGGTTGTCTTCTTGTAGTCTTTAAGTCAGGGAAGAGGTGAAGTTATGTTGACAAGAGTCGGCTCGAGTGTGGAGGAAGGAGAGGAGGAAGATGGCTAGTGTGCGATAATAGAAAAGACGGGTAAAGAAGAAAAATGACCGGCAAGGAGAATGAAGAGGGGTGGGGGAAAAGGATAAAGTTGACTAAAAAAATCTGTTCATTGTTTATACGCACTTATTCTAACAAGGTAGAGTATCTACCTCTAGTGGTCACTGGGAAAGACCTTGGCCAATACACTTTGGTTGGGGCCTGGTGGCATCAGACTGGTATAAATTTGTATTCAACCCTTTTTAGTCAACACTTTGTAGAAACACCTTTCATTTTGGGGCTATGGCTCTACTAGCTCTGCACATCTAGAGACTGAAGATTATGCTCTTCTTCTTTGGAAGGTAATCAAAGTTCGAACAGATTTGATTGACAGAAATCAAGTCCTAAATCAAGTTGGAATTTGGACTTTGAATGGGACTGAATACAAATACAAAGGACACTTTTTAGAGTTTCATAATATGCGAGTTTATTTCTTGTAGCTTGACAAAGATGTGAAAAGGTTCAAGAGTGCTTTTGGAGGATACAGCACTTCTCTTCTTATTCTATCAATTATTTAGGCATAAAAAGCTAACTAATATGTGGCATATTATTAGTTAAAATTAGCATTTTCTCTCCATCTAATTGATTAAATGATAAGATAAATAAGCTAAGTCTATTGCTAACCTGGAAGCTTGTTATACCAAGGGTACTTGAGTTTATTATTTAAACATGCCACGACTAAAGAATAAATCATTTAAATAAGTCTTACTTCTATGACACAAACTAGATGTAATTTGATGTCTTTCGTGTGTGTGTGTGCGTGTGTGTGTTGGATTTTTCATCTTGTTGGACAGGCATGCTGTTTTTGCTCCTCCAGAGACGGGCCTTTCTAGAATATCATAGGTCAATCTGCCCACAGACATTATCGAACCGTTCTCTGCCTCCTTCAGCCCCCTCGTTTCATCCACCCAGGCCTTTTTCTCTAAACAAATAAACAATCAAATATCAGCTACTGCCGGGAAAATACGAGGCGTTATCTGTCAAAGGTGCATTAAGCATCTATTCAGCTGCAGTGATTCAGACTTGGGGGGCCTTTTTCTGCCTGTCCTATAGATTTATAGAGAGTTTTTCACCTCTTCTTTTTTTTTCTTTTTTACGACAAACGTATTCAGTCGGTAAACAACATAAACGTACACACACATTCACACACTCTGTAAATGGATTCTTCAGCAAACTCTCTCCCTTGTGCTTGCTTTTCATTGTGCAGCCTGTAAAAAAAAGTGAATAAAAAAAAGTGACCTGGTTTGACGAGATAAAAGCTGAAGACTTGCAACAGTGAAGGGACTAACCCCTGATGCACCGGGTTGGTTTATTGATAATAAGTTCTTGGCATCCACTGTAAACTCAAGTGTTTTTATTCCAATATTGTGTATCATTTTTGATATTGACATAAGGAGACATGACACCAATCTTTGTAGATATATTGGTGTCTCCTGATCATCCACAGAAAACTGATACATGACAGAAAATAGAATTTTCTTCAACCAAATCAGCACAAAATCTCAGTACCCATTACTAAGTTGTTTTCAGAGGGAAAAATCTAATGCAAAAACCTAAAACTTGACGTCTGAACCCTTCAGAACTTTGAAATCTAAATCTCGTCGTCCACTTTCAGATTTAACCCCAGAGAACTACTTCACATCTACATTATTTAATCAAAATGAATTATTTTTCATGAGCATAAACTATTTTATTCTCCACTGTTCTCCCTAATATACTTCCCCAAATCTTGTGCACTTCTAGTCTACCGTTTCTTTGGAACTACTTGTCCTCAGAGGAAGTGAAACTAATGTGTTCTAAGGAAAAACTGTAAACACACGTTTTTCAGGGGAAGCATTTTACTTTTTTGGAGTCAAACAAAGTAGGCATTAGAGGAACAAAAGCAAAAGTTTATGTTAATTCCCATTCACTTGTGGTAGTTGTGGTTTGGCCATCAGATTGTTGACGGTTGTTCTAACAATGAGATGTAAGAGGTCATGTGGATCCAAACAGAGACGGTTCTTCCTCCTACGCGTCCCTGTGCAGCACCCAAAACCCTTTCTGTTTAGTTTCTCCAGACACAAATTTCCCTTCCGAAAAACAAGAAAACAGACTGAGACGAAGAAGGAGAGAAAACAAAGAGAAGAGCCTCAGAAGAGGGAAACAATAGATTTTGCTGCACACCAACAAGTGCGGAGTTTATACCATCAGTATCCAAGGCTGGGATCCAATTATCTGCATGAAAAATAGATTTGGCTCCAACAGGGCTCAGTCCTGTTGGGAATTAATCAAAATCCTGGATTAGCTTTGCTCCCACAAAGACAAATGGGTTTGTTGTTTTTTTCGCCATTACACTCTGCAACCTATAATCATATTGCCGCTGTGTACGGGTCGGTTCGTAATTGCCGGAAGAAAGGAAAAAAGAACCTGGTTTCGCATTTTCCGGTCAAAACGCTCCTCACGCCAGGACGGTGCTGCTATACCCGTTGTCATCAGACAATGATTCATCTGTCTTTGAGTCATCCTCAGCTGTCCTTGGCATTTCTTCTCGCTCTGATTGATAATGATGTGTAGTGGCTGCCGCTGAGGCGCCGTGACGGGATCCTGAGGAGACGAGCCAGAAGTGAGAACCGGACCATAAAGGAAGTGTTGGCGGACTGTTTTGACCTTTACCCTGTGATTCCCCTCCAGCGGCTTCGGTGACCGGACTCTGACTGTGTGGCGGTCGGAAGCTAGGAAGAGATTTAAGTAGCAAAGAAAAAGAAGAGTCCAAGAGAAGTTTTTGGAAATCATTTTTAACTAATAGTTGGAATTTTTCAGAATACATTCATGTTCATCTGGATGTCATGCATTTAGGGCTGAAATGATTAATCGGATTTATTGTGATTAATCAATAATTGGAATAATCATCAGCTAATTTAGTAATCGATTATTCGTTAACTGGAGTATGTATGCTGAGAAAAAAATAACATTCAGAGCATCAAAAACTAAAACAATATATACATTTTTATTTAAGATAAAACACCTTTGTTTTAGCCAAAACTTTCCAAGTGGCATAGTTTTAGCTTCACCTGGCTCAGAATGCTGTGCTGTTGCATTTTTTTAAACAAGATGTTTGTTTTATTATTTTAAAAAAAGAAATTGAATTATTTTAGTTTCATTCATTTACTCATGTATTTCTAATATTGTATTAAAAATGGCTTAAGTGTAAAATAGAATGTGGCTTTTTTTTTTAAATCCAACAAATTTTCAAAATAATCAATTACTAAAATAATTCACATGCATGAATAAAAATCTTTTAGGACCTGCAAAGCAGTTTGTGCAACACTGGCACGGATCAGCAATGATCTACTGTTTACTGCAAATTTATCTGCAGGGACATTTGGAAACAATCCAGCCGTTGCATCATCCCAGCACTCATGGCTGGAGTAATCATGTGCAACATCACTTGGAATTGTTGCAATAAATTAAGATGTTCTTCAGTGATTTTAAATTGTCCTCCCATCCCTGACTCAGTGAACATTTCAGATGCTTAACATTAGCAATAACATCCAGTTTTTAAGGAGTTTTGGGAACTTTCAGTGGTAATAACTCACAGCTGTGAAGCCTGATGAAGCGCCCCGCAGTCCCGTAAACATGAATTGTCTCATCAGGGCTGTGATTGATGAAAAAAAATCTTACCAAGCAGCTTCTGCTGACGACATTTGCTGCCTCTCAAAATGGAAATGATATAAGGCAAATAATATTCACTGGGAGATTTATTGCACCTAAGCAGATGTCTGTCAGGAAGCCATCAATCCTGGGTTTAATCTACACCTTGGAGCCCGACACTTGAGCGCCTGAGACTAATTTAGGTGTGGCAGCTAGTTTAAAGCACTGATGCTTACAGAGAAAAATTCAGCTGTAGGTTTTTATATTTTAAGAAGTATAAAAAGTATAGCCTAGTACTTTGAAAGGCAGGGGGTCTGCGTATCCTTAAAACGTCTAAGAAATTTGAAGTCAGATATTTAGAATCAAGTCCTTATAGACACTTGCATAAAAAAATGTAAGTTGGCCTCAAATACGTAATTTACGACATCAAAGGTCTTAAATTCGTTGTTGCTGGACAGTTTTCTCCCGTATAAAGTATGTAGTTTATTTTTCTCACTGCATTTTTCTATCGGAAAAATGTTTGAGTCGCATCCAGACATTCTGTTCTGTTACTCAAAGTGGTTGATGCTACCTGTTAACATAGCCCTGCTAGCTAGCTAGCATTTTTGCATACATCAGGAGTAAGTGCAAATTGGTTGTCAGTTAGTCGGATGACGTCTTTGCCACTGGCACATTCAATGCAAAAACGCTCTGCACTGCTACTATATAAAATATGCAGTGTTTTTGTACATTTCTGTTGTGAAACAGGCCTTAAATTTTATCCATAGTGGTCTTAAAATGTCTTAAATTGAAGTTAGTGAAACCTGCAGAAATCCTGTCAAAGATGGCTTTGAGATTTTTTAAATATGTGATTGTTTTTCCCCCCATATTCAAAGATGTTTCAAGGCGTAATGCTTATGGAGAGTTTGAAGAAATGCCCATAAGCCTGATGCAGCGCTACAACCCAACCCTAAAGATAGTCCGATGCTGGATGCACACTTAACTGTCCTCCTCTCTATCAGCAAGCAAAAATTGATTTGATTGTATTCATAGCTTCAGGCTCCCTTCACCCCTTTTTTTGGTTGTCCATTTTTTATCGTGAGCTGGAAAAGCCTCGGCTTCAAGGAGAGCAGCTCAGAGTGCGCACAGCTGAGTCGTCTCGGCGGTTTCATCAGGTCGAAAGAAAGTTGCCCCTTTCAGCACGTGGAACGCGAGCACTTTGGAGAGAGATGAAAGTGTGTGAGCGGAGAGGATTTGGTGGAAGGTCTGGGTGAGATGAGAGGCGGCGGAGGATTGGGAGAGATGTGTTTTGAATGAAAGAGTGAGTTTTCTGTCCACTCGCTCTGCCTTTAATCTTCATAGAGGTTATTAATGTTGACTCCATGTGTTTGGGTTTCAGAAGTTCTCCACGTACGTCGTCATGTGATCTTTTCATCTCTGGATGATGTATCCATGTAGGTCTTTTTGTTGTTTTTGTTACTTCTGAGACAAAAAAGGAGTATTTTTTTCCCTCACTTTTATTTCTCATATTGTTGAGACCGTCAGCCATCATTGTCACGTCCCCTTCTTTTATTATCTTTCCCGGTTTTGATGTCTTGTTCTCTCTTTGTCTGACGGCTTCATACTCGGATCTTTATTCATGTCCCGACGGGCAATTAAGCTTTACAGCAAATCACAATAAAAACAACAGCGCGACAGCAATTAATATTCATCTAGACGGTGTGATGGGAAATTCCAACGCTTTAAGCATCAGATGTTGAAAACACAAAACCTGTCAATCAAAAGCATATAAGTGCTGGTAGGACTAAGAAGATGAACAATAAGGAAACCAATAAATACATAAGCCATAAAAATAAAATCTTCCCTTGGTTTCCCCATCTTTTCTCTAATCATCTTTCAGTTTTTTGTTTATGATTTTGTGTGCATTTTTTTTCTGCCTTGCTCCTAAGACTCCATTGCCCCTCAGCTCGGGTTTGTCTGATTCGCCGTCGGCTCTTCCTTACAGGACGTCTCAGAAGACGTTCCTCTTTGTGCCTTTGAACAGTTCAAGTGTCTCGGCTTTGCTTTGGCCTTCAATTCATTTCCTTTCATTCCTTTGACGCGAAGAGTCGCAGTTTTGGTTCGAGGGTTTTTGTTTGCGGTGCTCTGACGTAATCGTCATCTTCAATCAAGGAAATAAAAGAGTCTTGGCTTCCCAACGAAAATAGCAAAACTATTTTCAGTCTGAGTCGTGGGCTGGAGAGGATCTTTGCAGCGTCTTGTCAGATAAACTGCTGAACCGCCTTCGACGCCTCCTTTTAATTTCAGTTTTCATTTGAGTCAAACATGCTTCTTCGGAGAGAAGAATTAAAATCTCTGCACCGTAGCAGAGCAGTTTGTGAGACTTCACCCCGAAATTAAATAGATATAGATTTTAAGCTGCATTTGTGAGTTTCATGTTTTTAGACTAAAAATTTCTCATAATCTCAGGTATATGATGTGGTAGCATGTCATTGTTCAGATTATAACCAGAAACATTTAAAATATATATCAATCAATCAAATTTTATTTGTATAGCACATTTCAGCAGCCAGGCATTTCAAAGTTCTTTACATAGTTAAAATAAAAACAGCATGTGACATTGAATAAACAGTGAGAGAGAGATTTTGAAAAAGATTTAAAAAGATAAAAACATTAAAACCCTTTTAGGACTTCAGTTAAACATTGTTTAACTGGGACTCTAATCCTCTGGCACTTTAGTCAAAAACACCGTTTGACAAGGACTCCAACCTTTAGGTTTTTAGTTGAAATGCCATCAACTGGGACTCTAAACGTCGTTGGACTTTAGTTAAACATCGTTTAACTGGGACGTTTTCCGGGAAGGCTTTCCATCATTAGAAGGTAAATGGTGAGAAAGAGAAATAAAAAGAAATTAATAAATAGATAAAAAGTAAAGATAAAAACATCTAAGACATCAAAACACATACTCTAATCCTAATTTAGGCATAAGCAACTCTAAACAGGTGGGTTTTAAGTTAAGACTTAAAGGCACCCAGTGTTTCAGCTGTTTTACAGTTTTCTGGAAGTTTGTTCCAAATTTGTGGTGCAAAGCTGAAAGCTGTTTCTCCTCGTTTGGTTCTGGGAATGCAGAACCAGAACCAGAAGACCTGAGGGGTCTAGACTATTGGCACAGCAATAACAGATCTTGAATGTATTGTGGTGCTTAACCATTCAGTGATTTATAAATTACATTAAAGTACATATATATTATTACTGGTAGAATTTAACTGTCATGTAAGAAGTAGCAAATAATTATGAAATAAAAGGTGACAAATTTTCTCATGTATGTCTGACAATTTTGAACATACAGGCATGTTTACAGTGGAAGGATTCAGATTAAAGCACATACATGTGTTAGAATGGTCTAGTCAAAGTCCAAATCATTACACTATTGCAATAGAACGTTGTACTTTTTTTTTTTTACACTTTGGAATTACTCTTTTTTGTGTTGCGCTTTTAAGTAAATATAATAAAAATCAACTGATGTATTTTTTAGTTGTATAGATTTGTCATATATTTTGCAGACCTTGTTAAAGATAAAAGTTTGTAACTAAATGTTAAATGTTAAAAGAAAAAATAAAAATGACCCAATTTTAAGATTGGAGCAACTCATCTTGAAAATCAGTGCCATCTGATTATCAGATAGATAATCTTACTTATAATAATTTTACTTTAGAAGATGCTGCGATTTCTTTTCCTGTCAGAAGATGCCTGCTGGTACAAATGAAGCAATAAACCAGACAGAAATCTAAGGGGAGGCTGATAAATGTGGCATCAAAGTGGTTAATCTCTCTCGCAAAGAATCTCTTCAAAGGGCTGAGCTCTGTGGGGAACAAATGGATCGCTTTTGGCTTGTTGATCATTTTTCGCTTTTGCTGTGAACTCAGGCTAAGCCGCCGTGAGTACGCTGAATATTGAATCTGATCTCATGTTGTTTTTTTTGTTTTTTTTCCTTCCTGCAGGCTCTTCAACCTGACCCTGAAGAAGCTGATCATGCTGAAGGAGCTGGACAAAGATCTCACTTCGGTGGTCATCGCCGTCAAGCTGCAGGTACGACGGCGACAACAGCTTCAGGTTCAGCTTCAGGGGCGAAACCAAGAAAATGTTGCGGTTTACTTCCAAACTTCTCACTAGATGAAAACTCTGAGCCAAACAAAATGGCTGTGCCTTCCTTAAATCTCACAAACAAGGTTCTCCTTAGTTAACTGAGCTTGCATTTAGCAATTATGTCTGCCGCTTTAATTAGGAGAATCCAATTATAGGACTTAAAGGCTTGAGGTTTGCTTCTATTGAGAAAAGTAGCCCAGTAGATGTTTCCAAATTGCTGAACAAACAAAAAAAAACGTATTCTGTTTTCCTATTTTTTTCCTTCTGGAAAATTTCTCATTGTGTTTTTTTCCAGACAGGCTATTGGGTCCCAGACACTCTGCTAAGGACGCTTACTTAAAATTATCTAGAGACATAGCAGAGCTGAAAACCTTTTGTTTCTCAGTGTGTGTAGCTCTTACTTCTAGCCGGCAGCTGATTCAGACAGGAGGGGGGGGGAGTAAAGTTGACTTACACAAAATCAGAAATGGCAAATAAAACAGCTTCACAGACATGTTTATCACATTTTGTCATGTTAAATCAACAAATTTCTCTATTTGTTTCCGTTCCAGATTGGTTGTCAGTTTTCACACAAATCTGAAAAGTGTGGCAAGCGTTGCTAATACGTTCAGGGTGAAGCACAGTTTCAGATTTTGGGTTGTTGCTTACATTTTACCTGCTGGCCGCACTTTATACCCAGAGGAGCAATGAAAGGTGGTCTGGAGAGCATGCATAAAAATAAAATGCCACACTTTGCAGAATTTTATTAGCAAAGATGTTTGGAAGACGGATCATTTTACTTCCACTCATTATTTTTTGTTGCTTTATAAAATTAAATCCCAATAAAAAATCATTGAAGATTTTAGCTCTAAATTGACGACCTGCTAAAAATTAAAAAAAGTTCCCCCTCTGTGTATCTGTCTAGTTTTTCATGGCATTGTACTTTTCTCTTTTTGAGCATTCTTGCTGATGTCAGTCATTTTCCATCTTTATAAGCTAATATATTCTGTTGTTCCAGCACTGTTTCTCTCCACTAAGTTTTATTGTGCGGTTTAGGACTTTCTCTGTGCGACAGCAAATCGTTTCCTTCAGATCTGCTCATCTCCTCTTCCCGTCTCCTCATCAGGGCTCCAAACGGATCTTGCGCTCCAATGAGATCCTGCTCTCGTCGGCAGGACTGACGGAGACCGACTTGCAGCTCACCTTCTCCCTGCAGGTACAGAATCAAGACGCTCACAGGGAGCAGCCGCGCCCCCACTCTGTTATTCATCGAAAACAAAAACAAAAAAAAAGCACCTGCTGTTAGTGTGACCAGTCTGCTCCGGTTTTCCAAACTCCAAAAAAAATAAAAATGTGGTGTTATTTATATGGAGATCATGCACATTTGCCTCTGTGACGTATACTCTGTTCACTCACGCAGAGAACGGCTAATCTACTTCCCTGTAGTGTTTCTTCTGCTCCAAATCATCCCATCCTTATTCTCCCCGGTGCTGAACGCTGCGAAAAGGTCAGAGATTGTCTCCCTGTGGACCGCGGCGTGCGCACTGAGCCAGACATTATACATTATACATTAAACCAGCTATAGCGTCCGCAGCGCTGAAGCAGCGGAGAAGCCCATTAAAACTAAGCAGCAGAGTCTTGTCACGGCTTTCAACGTTGTTCCAGGAGCCAGTTTGTTCCAATTATAGTTCAGCCGTCGAGATCCTTAATGACGGGTTATGTCATAGTTTGGATGTGACTAAGTGGTTTGGTGCTGGGGGAGAACATGGAGAAATTCAGGAGGTGATAAAGTCTCCTGCAACAACCCATTAAGATCCATCTAATTATTCAGGCATCAGTGTAATTGTTTTATCGCTATGTACCCATAGCTCACCTGTAAGGTGTGTGTGTGTATCTGTGTGTTTGTATCTGCAGTACCCACATTTCTTGAAGAGGGATGCCAACAAGCTGCAGATCATGCTGCAGCGGAGGAAGAGATACAAGAATCGGACCATCCTGGGCTACAAGACCCTGGCTCTGGGGCTCATCAACATGGCCGAGGTATTACAATCAAAATCAGACAGTGGAGTTGATTCTCCTTTTTCGCTCTTTCACTCCTTGTATTGACTTTTTTTTTTACCATAAGGCTAAACCCTGAAACATTCAGCTCTCACTTTAGAAAGTGTCACTTTCCAGTATTCAGGAAGAGGCGCCTCAGGAATACCGATCTTTTTTTTTTTTTACCTCCATTTGCTTATTGTTACATTTTTTTTAGATTTTATTTTAGTTTCAATATTTACATTTTCTGCCATGTGCTGTATTTTTTTATATCACATTTTTCCTGAGAAGTGGTTTCTAAATATTTGCTTCACCAACAATCTGAAGCAAATACTCGACTGACGTGGAGCCTCTGGCAAATGTGAATATTATGTTATGATGCTTCCATTAATAAAAAAAAGAGTTCATACACAATTTGGGGGGAAAAAATCAATCTTTATGATTTTAGTTCTTTCCATTTATTAAAACTGTATCAGTTTTATCAGTGTGCCCATCGAACAATTTGCGTTTGAAGCCTGATATCTCTAGAACTATCAGAAATGAATTCTCTCTCTCTATGTGTGTGTATATATATATATATATATCTTGTTTTTTTTAATTATCTAAAAAGTATTGAAAACTGGAAATTTGAGTCTGAAAAAATTATTTTTGCAATGTGATAAAAATTCCGAATAATTTCTTGGAACGTTGCTGCTGAACATTGAATTTAAAAATAATACATTTATTTATTTCAGATCAGCAACATATCATTGGTCAATTTGGACACCTTAGTCAGGTGTACATACATTTAAAAAAATATTAAATGTATGTACCTAATACTATGGCCTTAAAATGTATTACATTCATAAAAAAAAATGTGTAAGTTGGCCTTGAATACATTAATCACAGGTCTTACATTACATGTTGTCACAAGAAATTTACTCTATTTAGTTTATTTTTCTTGTAGGACATTTCTGTCAGGCAAAAACTTTGAGTCATATTTGAGTACATTCTGTTACAGGAAGCCATTGAGGCTAACGCTAACTAGCTGCTAGTAAACGTTTGCAAGCTGGCTAGCATTTTTGCGTCATCGCCAGTTAGCTGAACAACATTCGTCTTGACTGCTAGCAAACTTCTGTTGCCAACTCGTACGATGTTACCTTCATTCTCATTATGTGCAAAAAAGTTTGACACTACAGTGCAGATTATCCCATTTTCTATTGTACATTTCAGTCCTGATACACGTTATGAATTTTCATTCATAACGGTGTTAAAAGGTCTTAAATTTGAGTCGGTGAAACCTGCAGAAACCATGTAAAGCCACAGCAAAGGCTGCTGGTGTACCGTCATCTACATCCACTTCTTTCTTGTTTCCACTTCCTACCTTTAGAGAATTTCAATTACCTCCGACCTCTTGAAACCTATTTAGTGCTAACCTTCGTCGTAACTCAATTTGAGCTAGCGCACTAAAAATCAGACGCCAGTTTTCAATCTTTGGCCTGGCCGCCTCTTTATGGCCTCAACAAATGTCACCATACATCAAACTTCCAATTAGGTTTAAGTCTCCTCTGCCAAAAGCTCCCTGTGTCGTCTCCCTCCTGCAATGTGAAGCTGTTTCTAAAGGGACTGAATCTAGTGTGTGTGTGTGTGTGTGTGTGTGTGTGTGTGTGTGTGTGTGTGTGTGTGTGTGTGTGTGTGTGTGTGTGTGTGTACCTGTGTGTTAGCATTTGGAGGTTCATTATTTGCTATAAATGTCTGGATGTTGCTTTCAGAGGCCGGGTGTAAAAGTAAAAGTCAAAATTAATTTCTTGAACCAATGGTAATATCTCAGATTAGCGCTCAGAAAGCACAGAAAAGAGGAAGAACGCAGGCTTCATCAGGTAATGGATGTGTTCCTGAGGATGTTTACGTGCTCTAAAATTAGCCAAGACTTTCAAGTGCATGAAAATACAGGAGTGGCATAAGCTGGGATCGTACATGCCGCCCTGTATCAGACTGTCGGCTCGGACGAGAGGCCTCTCCCCGTCCTAAATGGAGGGTTACTCTACTGTGCTGCTGCTGCTGCCTGCTTTCTGCCTCTGGCTGCCTCTGCATATGAAATAAAAGTAAATTTTCTGCATGAAGCTCTTCCAACTGACAAGTTGGCCGCAAAGTGTTCCACAAAGGGCAAGAGCCACAAATGCAAACTTGCTTTCCGAGAAAGGCTTGAACTCATTATGTTTACAGCCTGTGGAACATTTCCACGTCGTGTTACGCCACAAACTCCATCGAGATTTTACGCGACGTAACCCAGAATTGTGAAGCGGGATGAAATACAATCTGTGCAAATACAATCTGAAAAGTGTGGCATGCTTTTGTATTAAGCCTAACATTTAATTTATTTCACAATCCTTGTTTTGTATGTGTGTGTCATTTACATTATAGTAAGACAGATAGAAAAACATCAACGAAACAAAATAACCTTTCCTGCAGTTTCCTGGCTAGAGGTTTTAGTTTTGACTCAAACGGAGATTACAAGACTATTACCATCAATGGAATTGTGTAACTTTTATTCTTCTGGTTTTCCTAGTTAGTTCCTCTAAGCTAAGAAAAAAAAAAAAAACTGTTTTGAAAAGCATGCTGTTGGTGGAATTTTTTTTGTTTCAATATATTTAAGAAATTAGGAAGGAAAAAATGTCAAACACTTTCAATATTTTGATCACTGATCTGATTCAGAAAGGCAGCGACCCTAAATATCTATAAATACTTGCCCCTTTAAGTTCAAATCGTATTAAAAGTGATTATTTTCCGGGGTTTCCAGCCTCACAAAGCTCAGGTTATTCTATATTGCCGGGCTCCTTGCAGCCTCTGCTTTCTGTGCCTCTGTTTTGTTTTGCTTTTTCCTGAGCGTTAGCACTGTGCCAGTAGTGAGAAGAATGAGGGCGGTTTATTTTAAATGCCGCAATTATCGCCGGGACAAAAAGTGTATTTTAGGAGAGAATGCCGCGTTCTGCGGTTCAGCGTAATGGACGAAAGCAGCCGAGGCAGAGGTGGAAACTTAATGGATTTTTAAAAGGCTCTGCCGACGTTTTCGAAGAACGAATCTGCAGCAGAAAATCCATCACTGGCTCCGGCCTCTTGACGGTGAATTAAAAAAAAAAAAAAGAACAACAACAACAAAAACAGTCGGATGATTGGGAGTGTTTTTCATTAACCGTGCACATTGTGCATCTGCGCGGTTTGTCAGATTTGCATAATTTGTTCGTCGGCATGGAAAACCGGTTAAAATTAGCAACGGCAGCGAGGTTCTCCGAGCTCCTGGCAGCGTTCGATACATGCGAAGGGCGCCGAGCGAGCCAAGCGGACGGATGTATGGCTGTGATGTCTCTCTTTAATCTGTGGCCACGGCTGCCTCCATAATAAGCTGCTCAGACTTCATTAACTCTGTCAGTGTGACCAGACTGCTGAGAGAGACGGGATGTCGTTCAGTACACACACACACACATGCACACACTCACACACTCCCAAGCGGAAAGGAAGAAATGCCGCTTCTGGCCGCAGACGTGCAGGAAATCTATGAATCGCTCGTTCGTATTTTCTCCTCTTTTGTTTTGGTTTGCATTAATTCATGACTGCTTTGCAAGGCAGCAGTCTGAATCGGTGGAACAGATGGACAGCTAGAGGATGGAGGACAGTTGGGCATTTATCGTCTGTAAAACCAGATTTCCAGAATGCATGACTATAGATTGCAGTGTCAACAGATGAATCCACCTGAGCCGTGGATCTCTGCAGCTCCTCTAAAGTTGCCATGCGCCTTTTAGCTGCCTCTCTGGTTAATGCCGACTCTGGCTTTTGTGTTGGCTTATCGCATTTGAGGCTCCAACTAATGATTACTGTAGTAATTGAGTTTTCTATTGATTATTTTGGTGATTAATCACATGAAAATTGCAAGGTTCCGCAGATTTTTAATTGAACCATTTAAGCTTATTTTTGTATACAGTATTAGAAATGCATAAAAAAATACAAATAAATAATTCAACTCCTTTTAAAATAAAAAAACAAACATTTTATTCCCTGGTGTAAGCTTGATCATCTGCAGGTGAAAATCACTTCGAACATCAACACATGAAAAGTTCAGTTGTCTGTTTTAGGATTAACCAGTTAATGACTGGATAGCCGAAGGTAGTTCTTTGTGGGGTTTTTATTGTTTATATATATATATACAATTTATTTATTTATTTATTTTTACATAATTTGAACTGGGAAAAGCTTAAACTATGTTACTTGAGGAGTCCTGGTTGGAACATATTTACCAAGGTTTTTTATTTTTTAATATTGATTATTTCAATAAACAATTCATCGTTTTCATCACTAGTCGCATATAAAACAGTTAAGTTTCCAGTTGCAAAGTAGCAAACTTGGCAAACCGTTCAAGACGTGTGAATACTTTTCCAAGACACTCTGACCTCCATGTTGTCGGTAAAAGAATAAAGTTGCGTTTCGACCAAAAAAAAGAGAGAAAAAAGCAGGAGCATAATGTGATAAATGGTAGAGGTCGCAAACTAACTATGACGTCGATCATTCTCTTCCCTGCAGGTGATGCAGCATCCCAGCGAAGGGGCCCAGGTTTTGGGGCTCCACAGCCAGCTGAAGGACGCGTCTGTCCCCGTCGCTGAGATCAGAGTCTACTCCCTGTCCAGCCAGCCCATCGACCACGAGGGACCCAAAGCGAAGATGTCTGGTACAGATGCTTGTTTTGACTTTAAATCGAAACAGCTCCGCCGTTTTGCTCTCGCCTTCCAGCTGCTGTCACCGTCCGTTCTGCTTTCTCTAGATCGCTCCCCAGACATCGACAATTATTCTGAAGAAGAGGAAGAGAGCTACTCATCCGAACAGGAGGGCAGCGACGACCCTATTCATGGGCAGGTGTGTTTAAGTGAAAAAACAAACGATATATTTACTCTTACAAATCCTAACTGTGGCTCACCAAGAAGTTCAGCAATATATTCACAGAACCATATACATTTATTTCTTGTTCAAAAACAACTCTAAAGTCTGAGCACTCAAAGAAAATGCAAAAAAACCCAAAAAAAACATGTACCCCAATTGGATTTCAGAGCGAAACACAATGGCTAAACAAAGAGGCAGAGAACTATGTGGAGGGAATCTGTGGCTATCGGGGTCAGACACACAGCAGAGGGAGATAAGGTGGCAGCGCTGCAGCTTTGTGTTGGCAAATTAAAAAGACTCCAAATAGAGGGATGGAGAGAAGTTGAGGAGAGGATGAATGGAGGGTGGGGCTAGTTATGCAGCGGCGTACGTTCATTTCCATCGTCTCCTTGTGCTGTGGCGTGTCGGAGTGTGATGCACGTTAAATGTTCAGGAGAGACCGAGGAAAAGGGTTAAACTACAGAGGATATCAGGTGTTTTCATACTTCTGTCCCGGGGGGAAACAACTGGTTTTTCTTCAGCAATTAAGATAACATTTAGAGAAATAAAGCAAAATTTGATAGACATTGTGAGCAATCAGTGCTGAGTCATACACAGGTGGATGGATGTGGTCTGGTAGCATAAACACAATGCGGCGCTTTCACTTTTGTATGAAATCCCTGCTCTGTGATTTGCTGCCTTTCAGTGGTAACTCCTTCTTTTGGTTCCTGGGTTAATATGGGAACAACCCTCAACGTGTCCAGATCAGAAATAACCAGGAAAATACAGCCATTAATCATTAAGGTTAGGTTCATGTAAGAGTTTGGATTTCTCATATTGTTTATCATATATCATGATTCTTTTCTTATAAGGACTTTTGATTTATTGTCGCAACAAGTTCCAAAGAAAACTCCTTCTATTGTTGGATTTTGGTACTTTGTTCACTTTGTTCATCAATAAATATCAATTCATTTCCAGATTATGATTAAATGCTATTACTTTGTGCAGCTTAGTGATATAAATGACTCTTCTTTATTGTCTTAAAGAAGCATATTACAAACAAAATGTTTTTCAGTAATGATATTTATGTTTTTGGTTGCCGTGCCATTCAGTCACACAAAGTAATAAATAGTTCATACTGTCATTCTTTTCATTATCACAATAGTTTCTGTTCCCATAAAGGATTATTTTCACAGACCTAATTAATTGTTTCTTTGGGATTATTTTAAGATATTAATTCAACATATTTATTGATTATTTATTTTTAAAAAGACACAATTGCTGGTACCCCAAACAAATTCTATGAAATAAACACGACAGAATGTTTGTCTTCCACTCATACTTGATAAAATTTCCTATTAACTTCTGATTGATGATCCATCGCTGTAAAAAATTCCCGGCCTGCTTTGAGAAGCCGCATCCTGCTGGCTCGGAGAGCAGAACGGTAAGGGAGGTAAAACATTCCCGGCTGTTTAACAATTACAGCAAACAGAGTCATCTTAAGGTCCGCAAGTCTGTAAGCTACCTACCATTAGTTGCTTCCAATCGCTAACCAGTGGCTAGAGATTGATGCCCAGAAACTACGTTTGCTGACCCTCTGCTGGGATTTCAGTTAGAACCGCCTGCTTTGGTCAGCTGACACTAAAACCGGGCTCGGTTGGGCTTGGCAAGAAACGAAGAATAAATACGGAAAAGCACACCGTGTTCACGGGAATCCCTGATGCCAAGATCCTGGGAACCTTGCTAGAGTTCATGGCAACATAAACTCATTAAAATATCAGGACATGTTTCATACAGATCCGGAATTTTTTGGCAGGATAATGACTCGAAACGCAGCTACGCAGAAACTGTTCACAAGACGCCGTGTCTCGTGAAAACCTGTGGGGTGAAATGGAGAGAGGATATCGAAAGAGGAGACCCAAGGCTCTGGGCGATGTAGTGAGCCTGTGCCAAGGGGAAAGGTCAAAGATGCCTCAGTGTTCTCCAACCATAAGAAATGTTGAAGAAGAGTCAGTGCTGCCCTGTTGGCAAAGGGGTTTGCACAAAGTACCGTTTCTTACACTGCTAGTAAGACGATTTAAAATCACTTTCAGAAGGGAAAGACGACATATTTTAAGTCTAGACGAACCGACGACATGATCCTTCAGCAGTAACCTCTTCTTCTCTGTTTCGCTCTCAGTATCTGTATGACGAAGACGACGAGGTGAGGAAGAAGAAGCCGCGGCGTAAGCTCCCTCCCAACGCCAGCAGCACCAGGGTAAGACCAACCTCCTCCCTCTCGCCCCCCCGCCGTCTCGCTCGTGTTCTCCGTCTCCTGGCTCGTTTCGTCTCTAAAGCAATTTGCAGCTAACCTGATTCGCGTAGTAGCCTTTTCAAACAAATCTGATTTGACTTGACTCCACCAACCTGCTCCTCCCTCCCCTGACTCGCATCGGCTCGCTCGTCCTCGCCTCTCTCGCCTTTATGGTTTATTCATAGGTCGGCTCGTTCCCCGCGCTCGGCATTCCAGCCAATTTCCATGCAAACCCCCCCCCCCCTCCCCCCCAAAAGAAATAAAGATTTACACAAATCACAGCAAGAACCTGTTATAACAATAATCAAATCCTGCGTAGAGCGGGTTCAGTCTTGCACACTCGTAGTCGCAGACTTTAGCACAAACGAGTAGTAAGCTTTGTTTTGTGAGTGTGTGTTGTAGCAGGAGTGTCAGAGTGTTTTATTATGAAAAGCTCACACACCTCAAACGATAACACCTGCACTGCTGCAGCTGCAAAACATGAACATGTTGAATTTACTGTCTGCATCCCACTTCTACCCTCTGAAGCATTCATAAAAAAAACTCACATTTTCAAAGATAAGGTAGAAGTTGGCACAAAACCTTTCAGATATTCCAGTTCTTTGAAACCTAGTTTGACTCTAATCCTAATGTAGTTTTTCTGTTCTTATTGAACATTTTTACCCAAAGGTCATCAGTCCGTTTCTACCTGTTTGAATTGCTTCCCTATTTTTCACCATTTGGTCCTGCTTTGAAAAGGTCGAGACATTGAAAGCGAAGGCTGCTTAAGGTTAAGTTCAGGCAAAGTTGAACCCTGTAATGTCATAGTTTTTTCATGAGTATAAATACAAACATGAATGTTTGTTGACTGGAGTTTTGTTATGAAATGGCGATGAAAATAACAGCCAGGTTTCCTCTTGTTGTTCCAGGCTTTATCTAACAATATCTAACTGCATTTTGTGCATATTCATCCTCAATTTAAATCATTTTCATTTTCAGAGTGCAATATAGTTAAGCTTTAGCCTTGTAAAATGGTCTAAAGTCTAAAATACTTCCAGCACTTGGTGCTCTTTGGAAGTTGAAATCTGTTTTAATGAGCATCTAAAATGCTGTGTTTGATGAGCAATAAAAAAAATGTCCAAAAAACTCTTTTTATTATCATGGTTACTACACAACACTCGTTACTTGGAATTTTAGTTGAACCCAGTGGCGTTAACTGTCAGAGATTTAATCTATTATGGTATTTTCTTTCTTCGTTTTGTACATTTCTTGTCATTTTTTTATCTAACAATCATGAACCATAATGAATGAATCTTGTTCTCATCGCCTCAACCTGTCAGGAATAATTTTCCTCATGTTAATTATTGGGCATTGCCTCATTAAATAAAAATACTTGAAAGAGATGTTTCGAAAAATACCTATATGTTGCAAAAGTCACGAAAAAAAACAAACAAATATGATGAGAAAATTTAGATAATTTTTCCAACTAAACAAGGTCTGAGTAAAAAGCCTGTTTTTTGGGTTAAAAACAAGCCGCTGACTCATTCCTATTAAATATTACATAAACCATGTCTCCCTTTTTTTTTTTTTTTTTCAAATGGCTTTGAATGTTACATAAATAAAATATGCTTTGCAATAATTCAGCCAAACATCTGCGGCGAAAGGCGTTAACTGGATAACCCCAATCATTTGCTCGCTCCAAAATGTTTGACTTTAATGAGAAATTTCCTCCTCTAAAATATGCCGTCTCCAGGAAGTGTTGTTTTGAGTCATTGAGCATGAAAAGCGACCGTTGGTGTTGCCCGTTTATATCTTTTCACTTTTTCGTACACTCATAACTCGAACATGCATGTCCTCAGTGCCTCATTCTGCTCTTTTGTTTTTCTCATGTTCCTTCACAGCAACCCAACATCAAGCAGAAATTTGTTGCCTTGCTGAAGAGGTTTAAAGTCTCAGATGAGGTATGTTCTTCTTCTCTTTTCTCTTTTATGCCCTCTTGTGCCTTTTCCAGCAAGGTTTATAGGTGCAATTTGCTGTAGAGTCGGCGCGTTTTTCAGCTTGGCTTTGACTTGCAGGGATGTGTGAAAGATCGATGGAAGGACAGAAGAGACAAAATAGCCGCTTATCAGGACGAAGGGGTGGTGGCTTAGTGTGCTACGTGTTTCTAGAGGCAGCTAAATGGACAAACTGTGTGTTTTACATCTTATTTAAAGTTGTTTTTGCTCTCTGTACTTTTTTTAAATTAATTTATTTCATTTACGGTAAAAGTAGTTGGAAGAAAGAAACTATTATCTGCCATTTCTCTCAAAAATCAGGTCGCTATACTATAACAACTGAACAACATAAGCAACTAAGCATCAATCATGAAGATGTGGATGCATCTTTAAGTACAAAACAGATAATATGAATGCATTTACACGCTTTATGTTTAATTCAGAATTATTGCAACTTGGTTGTTTTTTTTCTCGTTTTTTTCTAATCCCCAAGCTGATTGTCTTTCAGTTTGCTGTTGTAATAGGAAGTGTTTCTGTTAAGTGCAGAAAATCTTTGAGAAGCAGTTTACAAATATCAAGTTGGAAACTTAATTTTGCAAATCTAGCTCTTTATGTTTACAGGGTTTCTTTTTGATTGCGAATATATACTTTTGGGAAGCGTTCCTGCCAACAGGATGTCACCATCTCTCATGGACGTCGGTCCATTCGCAGCCTGAACACTTCTCCGTTATGCGTGTTATTGACAGATGCGTGTGTGTGTGTGTGTGTTTGTGTCTGGTCCAGGTTGGTTTTGGTTTGGAACACGTGTCGAGGGAGCAGATCCAGGAGGTGGAGGAGGATCTGGACGAGCTCTACGACAGCCTGGAGATGTACAACCCCAGCGACAGCGGGCCAGAGATGGAGGAGACCGACAGCATCCTCAGCACACCCAAACCCAAGCTCAGGTAACAGGAGAGACGGCGTAGTTAAGAGGTGATAATATAGACGTCTGTGTGTCGATATTATCACTGCATCCAGAATTGCAACAGAATGAAAGCCAGGAAGAGTATAAAATAACTGCTTGCTCTTTCCCCCCCCCCTCCTGTTCTGGTAATATTTGCCCCACCATATTGGTGGCTGTAAATGTTTTGCACCGTTAGAGGCTGGGAGGAAATATACTCAAGAATCCTGGAGCAAATTTAGCGCAAACTCAGTAGGCCTCCAAAACCACAATACATGTGGGGCTCAAATACAGAACTGAACAGATTCAGACCGAATACCAGCTAGACTCTGACTTTCACCCTTCAGTAGCAATTCAGAGCTCCCCCTGTTGGTGGAAAACACTACTTGCACTTATAGTTAAAAGACTGAGATGCACCAGTTACCTGTGATCAAATTTCATGAGAAAAATATGTAATATTAATTTAATTAAATTATATCATAGATTTGTGAAAGAAATCTGCTTTCCTAAAATGTATCCAATCCTAAAAAATTGGGTTTGTGGAACAAATCCCAATAATCATTCCATCTTGAGCGATGAAAGGAACAGGACTAGGTGTTGAAACCTTTTAAATCTTTTTTTTTTTTAGACGGCAGGTAATCCATATCCTGTGGGGTTTTTTCACTGTCAGCATGTTTTATTTATTTGAAGAAACATTTTAGGAATCCCATCTGCAGAAAGTGTCCTTGCTCTAAGAAGAGAAAAAAATCATATTTCAGTTCCTGTCTGCAGGTTCTTTGAAAAATGAAACAGAATATCTTTTTATTTTCATGTCTTCTTCGTTTAGGCCGTTTTTTGAAGGAATGTCTCAGTCCAGCTCGCAGACGGAGATCGGCAGTCTGAACAGCAAAGGCAGCCTGGGCCGCGATACGTTCAGTCCAGTAAGTACCGACATCTTGTGTTTGGTGTAAAAGTTTTGCTTGAAGAAAGTGAACAAGAAAGCTTGATGGGTGTTCTTTACATACTCCATCTATAATATAACAATCCAGGATCACATGAAGTTCAAAACATGAAAAAAAGCACATAACTTTGGCTCGATGTTGGGGGAAAACAAATCCACATTTCAAAGCTTTTAGAAAGCCTTTTTAGAATAAAACATGAGAGAAATGTTCTTCCAGTGTTTTCTCAATGACTCAGAAATCCAGTAAGCCTTTTTGACAGCCACCATCTGCCTAATAGAGACGATTCCGTCTGTCTCAGTTCAGCATCTCCCTGCTGTCTGCAGCTCCAGTTCTCTCTTTTTACACGGCTGTAGAAAAGCATCAACTGCAGCGTCCCTGTTTGCACAATATGCACTAAAACGAAACAGCTGCTTCCACTTTAATTAACGGAGACTCTGCTTTTCTACCTCCTTCTGATTTCGAGATCCTGCAGACATCCCCTCTGTCCTCTTGCTTTTTGTAATGATGTTTTCTTCCTAAATCAAAATGCCGCGGCTGCACGATAAACGTGTTCATTTCATTACCGCCGTCGACTTTTCATTAAGCCGACCTGACTGCTCCTCTCTGGTTCTCCCAGCAGGGGGAGCAGCCTCCCCTGGAGAAGATGAAACCCTCCCGCAGTCGCAACCTGGACGAGATCCCATCAGAGACGGACACACTGGTACCAGGGCTTCCTCGCCTCCCTTAGTAATGTTTAGAGCTCTGTTAATTAAAAATGGTTGGATTCGTGTTTGCAGGAGCTGACAGACCAGGAGCTTTTTGCCGAAGTCGGCCCCTACATTACAGTGTCTGTGGCAGAGAAACCCCATACGCCCCTGAAGAGCAGCAAAAATGAAATGCAGCCCATCGCATCTCCAAGGTAACCTAGAAAATGACCCACTAAAAAAACCACGTTGACATTTGTGGTTGTAACCTGGCAAAATGTTAAGTGTACAAATATGTAGATCTGTGATTTAATCTGCCCAGGTTCTGATTCCGCTTTGCTTTATTATGATCATTTTAATTTTAATTTAATTTTTGTTCCTGTGTCCAGACTGGATGGAGGTCACACGCCCAGGCAGAAGCGCAGCAGCAACACGCCCATGAAGGAGAGGCAGCTGTCCAAGCCTCTGAGCGAACGAACCAACAGCTCCGACTCGGAGCGATCGCCGGAGCTGGGACACGGAACGCCGGTAACCATTAGCTCTCCTCCCATCAGAATTTCAATGACTTTGTTTCTCTCTCTTTCTCTCCAGGATCTTATCGTAGGCAGCGTTATGCCTTCAGGCTTTATGTTTCCCCACTGAGGGGTTTACACAGACAACAACTGCTTTTGTTCTTTGTCCTCTTTTTACCAGAACAACGTTCCTAAAAGTAAAGAAAAGTCAGGGAGTCTGTTAATCCAGGATCCCTTGGAGCTCATGAATGAATTATGCATGTGCAGATGAATCATCTGAAGAGTAAACGTGGTTCTGTGGGGGGATTTTAAACCCGGGACATTTCTGTCTCTCTCTCTCTCTCTGAAGGCTCTGAGGAAAGTCGTGTACGATCAGCTGAACCAGATTTTGTTATCGGACTCTGCCCTTCCTGAGAGCCTCATCTTGGTCAACGGCACAGATTGGCAAGGACAGGTAAGCTTCACAGTCCCCTAAAAAACAAAATGAACAACACGGTGACCTTTGTCTCCACTCCAATCTTTACCTGTTGGGTGTTTTTCTGGTGCAGTTTGTTGCAGAGCAGCTTCAAGGACAGAGACACCCAGTGGTTTGTACGTGTTCAGCCGCTGAGATCCAGGCGGTTCTCTCTGCTGTCCTCACACGCATACAGAAATTGTGAGTTTAAAATAAAATCTATCAGTCCATGGCAGAAACTAACAATTCTTAATTCATTAATCTATTAATTATTCTGATGATTAATCGAATAATTAATAGGGTGCTACTTAGGTGCTAATTCTTCATTTAACCACCTCGGCTTTTTTTTCACGTACAATATTAGAAATGCATTAAAAAGATGCAAATGATTCAATTCATTAATTTAAATATGAAAATAAACATTTCATTGCATTTGTTTAGTGAAGCTGAAGCGAGTGAAGCTAAAACTATTCCGCTTGAGGAGTTTTGGATGAAACATATTTATAGACAAAAGGGTTTTTATCTTGAATCCAAAACGTTTACAGCTGAATTATTGTTCTGAATATCTTGGTTTTTCACAAAATGGCTCCTTTTGAGTCTGCATACTCCAGTTAGCAATTAATCAATTACTAAATGAGTTTTTCATAGATTAATCATGATTAACCCGATTAATCGTTCCTTTAAAGCTGATCAGACGGAGTAGATGTTGATGTTCACACGCCGTTCTGCCTCCCGTCTCCCTGCAGCTGCAACTGTAACTCCTCCATGCCCAGAGCGGTGAAGGTGGTGGCTGTGGGCGGCCAGAGTTACCTGGGAGCCATCCTGCAGTTCTTCGTCACTCAGCTGGCCAACAAAACCTCCGACTGGCTCAACCACATGCGCTTCCTGGTGGTTCCTCTGGGTGAGGAAGGCTCAGCCAACAGTCTGACCCTCAATACGTCCAAAAAGGTTTCAAAGTGACTCTGCGTGCTCAGTTTGTCTCTTCCTCTCTTTTTTTTCAGGATCGCATCCAGTCGCTAAGCACCTGGGATCCCTTGACAACCGCTACAGCTCCTCCTTCCTGGACGGCGCGTGGAGAGACGTGTTCGGCCGGTCCGAGCCGCCTCAGACTGGTAACGGCCGCCGCTGGGATCTGCGAGTCCAGCCTTTCTTTCCAGCAGATCTCACGCCTGGATGTTCTTCTTCTTTGGCCTTCAGATCAGCTGGACGTTTCTGGAAGGATCAGTCAGTACATCAGCGGCGCCTCAGTCACTCACCAGCTGCCCATCGCAGAAGCAATGCTGACCTGCAAGCACAAAACGTGAGTGAAGATCCTAAAAAAAAAAACAAAAAAAACATGAAAGCATCTCAGGTTATCGTAAATAACTTGATTTTTTTTTTTTATTATTATTCATCTTTGTTTCAGGCGGGAAGAAGAATCTTACCAGAAGTTCATCCCCTTCATCGGGGTGAGATTTTAATCTTCTGATAAAACTGTAACTGACACGATTAATCGATTATTGAAATAATTGTCAACTAATTTAGTAACCAATTAATCATTAACTGGAGTGTACAATCTCAAAAAAGGCCGTCTGCAAAAAAAACATATTCATAGCAGTAATTAAGTCAAATTGTACAAATTATATGTATATGTAAACATTTTCTGTTTCAGATAGAAAACTCCTTCATCTGTCAACCCTAAACTCCTCAAATGGCGCTTTTTGTTTTCACTCAGTTCAAATTCACTAAAGAAATTAGTAGTATTGCATTTTAGACGATTAAATCTACATTTTCTTATCAACATTTATTTATTTTCATCTTTAATGCATTCCTAATGTTGTATTAATAAAAAATCTGCAGAATGTGTAATTTATTTATTTATTTTTATCAGATTTATCAATTTATCATCAGAATAACCGATTAACCGATTAGTAAAATAATCGTTAGTTGCAGCCCTCATCCTAACCTGTTGTTTTCCAGGTTGTGAAGGTCGGCCTCATCGAATCTGCGAGTTCGCCGACAGGTGAGGGTTTGTTTGTTGAGAAAGTTCGAAAGACGTACAGAGACGACCCACTTCAACCCTAGTCGGCTGATGTCTGCTGGGATTTTCATCCATTTTTTTTTTCTTCCAGGAGATTCAGAGGAGGGTGTTGGCGTCAGCCTGGCCGTCCCCTCGACGTCGCCGCCGTCTCACGGCTCCCCGACAGGGATGATCAAAGAGGCGGCCACGCCGCCCTCCTCCCCGTCCATGGGCAGCGTCCTCACAGTGCAGGGGTGAGACGATACGACTGTTTGGGTTTAAGATCAAATATTCGAAACTGGAGGACTGGTTTCGAATTGGCTAGAAGTGAAATTTACCGTGGCGCCTCACAGTGAAGAGCAGGTCGACGTGTGTGAGGCTGGGTTCTGATGTGACGTCCCGTCTGTTCCCAGGAGCCCCAGCATGCCTCACGGTGTGGACGCCATCGGCCTGCAGGTGGACTACTGGCTGGCGTCGCTGGCGGACAAGCGGCGGGAGGGCGAGCGGCGCGACACGGGCTGCAAGAACACGCTGAAGAGCTCCTTCCGCTCGCTGCAGGTCAGCAGGCTGCCAGGAGGGGGCAGCAGCGACTCACAGACCCTGGTTAACACCATGGCCATGACCGTGGTCACCAAGGAGAAGAACAAGAAAGGTCAGCTCCTGTTTTCTGTTTTCACAATCACTTTTGGGTTATTACATCTGAACCTGGATGATTTATTTATTATTTTAACTTGTGCACAAGGAATGCAGCAAAACCTCCTGATGTGTGAAGACAGACGTTTCAACTTATGAACAGTTTTTTACTTCTTCCATATTCTTTTACTTCTGTCCTCATGTTTAATATAACACAGCTGATAAATTATATGAGGACAGGTTGGTCGTTTGAGTTTGAACTCTGAACCTTTGGTCTCGTTGCCTTCAGTTCCCACCATCTTCCTGGGAAAGAAGCCCAAAGAGAAGGACATGGACTCCAAGAGCCAAGTGATCGAGGGCATCAGCCGCCTCATCTGCTCGGCCAAGCAGCAGCAGACCATCCTGAAAGGTGACCCGCCCTCGCTCGCCCCTCGCTCGTTATGACGTCCGCATTTCACTCACTGCCCGCCGCTTTTGCCTCCAGTGTCCATAGACGGCGTCGAGTGGAACGACGTCAAGTTCTTCCAGCTGGCGGCGCAGTGGCCCACTCACGTCAAGTACCTGCCGGTCGGACTGTTCGGCTACAGCAAGCCGCCGTCGTAGGACCGAGCTGTAAACTCCTCCACCTCGCCTGACTTTCTTCTCCCCTCATTCTTCTCTCCCTCCCTCCCTCCCTTTTTTTTTTTTTTTTTTTTTTTGCACAAAAGACCTGCAGAGAAGACTGGGCGCAAGCAGCTTCTTCACTTCCTCCAAAAAGAAAGGGAAAAAATGGCATTCGTCTTATTTCTCTATGGAGGAGGAGGGAGCTGGAGTGCAACGCTGTTACAAGTCACTTTAATGCTCTTTTTTTATCTGTGTGTGTGTGGATTAGGTGTGCATGCACACGTGAATGTACATTATGTTTGTGTGTGTGTGAGTTTATAAAGATATCACAGCACAAGTTTATTAGCTAGGCGCCATTTATGTTTCCGTTTTAAGGAATGCAGCAGCATGTAAAAAATAAATAACACCCACTTTGAGCCCTTTCTCTGTAAACCGGACGCTTTTAGACCTCATCACTCCACCTGACCGACACACAACCCGCGTGCCGGAAACGGTCACTTCTGCTTCTGTGCGATCAAACCACGACGGCTCCTTCGCTCAGAAAGGCAGGAAAAAGACATTTCTACACAAAAATGAATCCACTAATGTACTTTTTCTTTTCTCATTTCAAGGGCTTCCATTTAGCAGTTTTATTTTCCTGTTAAAAAAAATATTTAGATGTTCAAATGGCAAAAAAAATTAAAAGATAAAAAAAAAACTTCATAGATACAAGGGGAAGTGTCTTATTTTAGAGTAGTGCTCTTGTGAAAACCAGTAAAACCTTCCCGTCTTCTTAACGGCGTATCGTGACGCGTAGTGGTGAATCTGACGTGCTGTTTCTTTTTCTTCTTTAATCGCTATGCACTTCTGAACCATTTGAATGACTTCAGCCGGTGATGAAGCGTAATAACCTAACGAAATATGCAGCAGGTACAACTGCTAACGACAAAATGCTTCAACAGTCCCAACAGCATTGAAGGGAATATGAGGGGGAAAAAGTGCTTTTATTTATTTTTTTACCGTATTTTGTTTCTAGATAGAAGCACAAATGTCAGCTTAATTTAGTATGCCACTTTTTTTTTTATTTGGCAACAATAACAACAGTAGACTTGGAGAAAATATGAGTCTGCGCGCATCCACCACTTCCCCTGAGACTTTCTAATAGCAATTTATTATTAGGAGAAATCATGGAGTTATTGGAGTGCAGGTCTGTTTTCTCCAGGACGTCGTGAGGCGATTAGTGACTCGACTGTACAGTAAGAGGTGACAAATGTCTATGCGATGAATAAAACATGGCGCGGTCAAAAACCTAAAGGTTTAAAAAAAACAATAATATTCAAAAGGTATAATAGTTTTCTATAATGTGCTGGGAGATGTGTAGTGTGTGTTTTTGTGTGTGTGCGTTGATGATGTGGTGATTATCTATCACTGATTATCTGATAAAGGCTGCAGAAGCTGCAGTGGTCATCTTGTTCACTTTGTAGCTGCACACAAGGCAAAATGCTGGGGTCGACCTTTTCTCTTTAAAAAAAAAGAAAAGAAAATCCAGCAAATATAAACAAACTGTAGAAATTCTCCAAATATAACTATCTATTCAAAATGATTTAGGAAAAACGCATCGCCTTGTGTCGTCTACATCGTAACACTCCGTCGCCACTGAAGTATTACAGAAAATAGTTTTTTAAAATAGTGTTAACGCTGATCTCTTTATTTAAAGTAGTTTGACAATAGAGAGGATTATATTTTTGTTCTCTGTGTTGATGTTAGTGTTACAGTTGTGATGTCAGCAGCATGTCTTTTTTTTTTTTGGCGCCACCTGATGTGTGAATCTTCTAAGTTAACAGATCAAACTCTGTCTGCTCTTGATCGATTTTTAATAAGTTGTTCTTCATGTCTGAATGTATCTTCTTTGGTTGCTCTTCACTGAGTTTTAGAAATGAAATATCCCACAAATTATGCTTTTGGAAAGCCAGTCTTCCTGAACCTAATTTTTTTTTTTTTTTTAGTTGCATGTTATTGGCTTGGTTTTAGTCGTCCCTGAACATCAGAAATTGTTGTTATGCTGTTGATTCGACCCAGATGTTGCTCAAACTAAACCTGAGCTTGAGGTTTCATTCCAAACTTGAAGCTACAGAAACACTAGGCTTTAATGTGTTGTTTTTCAAAAGAAAACTACACTAAATTAAAAAATAATAATAATCAATTAACGGAAAGTTTTGGATCCTCAAGTTCTGAACTCAAGCAATGTGTGTTTTGTTTACTGTTGTCTTTTTAAATCATTTAAGATTAAGTATATGGCTAATCACGGTACCAAACTAACATTTTATTTAACCTCTGCCATATATACGCTTTAAAACTGGTTAACTTTAAAGTACAGTCAAATCACACACTATATGATCTCCTTTAGTGTCGTAAACTGAAATATTAAATTTTCTTGGCGCCAACAACAAATGTTTTGTCCCAAAGAACATCCTGCAGATTTTGTAGACGGGCTAGGCTAAAGTTAGCATCTGGAGTCTTTTTTATGACTTAGCTGGTAACATCTTTCAGTGTGATTCCAGTGAATTATTGACGCATAAAAAGATGCTGAAAAGCCGTTTCCCTTGTGCTTTAGAAACCGAGCGCTCCGCCTCCATCGGCATACATCTTAATGAACGGCGTTTCAGCTGCTCTCTACTCAGTTTACCCTGAAGCCACATCTTTGTAGGCGCAGCTAGCAGCCAGAAAAGAAGTTGCATCAGCAGCCAGTACAGTCTCTTCCTCTTCTTCACTGTGAGCATCGTAAAACATTCAAAGCACTTGAATGTTCATGGTCGTCATTTTTAAAAAGAGGCTGAGTAAATTGTAGTCGACGAAGTAGCGTTCAATTGCATAACCCATCTTCCTCAGTACCTTTATTTGCTTTGTCACTCTGTTAGTTTTTAAATTATGCGGATATCTTTTATGTTCACGAAGCGATTGTAAGACAATTGTTAAAAACTTATAGCTTGCTTCTCACTGCCCCAAACTGGCCAGTCAATTCTTGGTAATATGAAAGAATTATTCAACGAAACAGGGAGGCCTAAAACTTGAACACCATTATGCCTTTTAGCAACTTTATCCAATTTTCCTCCTACTTCTGACAAATCTAGATTAAGCTGTTACAGGATTTGGTCAATTTGAGAAATTGGACAAAATGTGTGCATTTGGGATGAAATCGTGTTTTTACATCACCGTTGGAGATTTATGACCTACAGCCCAGTTGAGAGCAACAATTTGTACTCTTGTCAAAAATGTTTTGTGTTGAGGTTATTGCAACAATTTGGTTTTCTTACAGATTCATTACTCCTGTTTGCACCCTCTGAAGGAGGCCAGAGGTCAACATAATTTGGAAATATCTCACTGAATACTGCTCAAAAATGAACCGTCTTATAGTAATATTTTCAGTTTTTTTTTGTTGTTGTTTTCTTGGACTTTGTCCAAAATCGTGTTTACCGTCATTTCAGTGAAGGGCAAATTGCCTAATGTTTCCTACAGTCTCTCTGGAGACTCTGGTTGTTCTGTGTGTAAGTCGTCAACTTGTTCCTCTACCTGTACCTGTTTGTGTCAACCAGTGATTGTCGCCGTGGTTCTAGTCTGTGGTTGGAGATTACGAGCCGTTCAGTGTGTCTGTAATCTCTCTCTTTGTGTGTGATCAGCAGATTTGTCTTTTTCACCAGACTTCCACAAGCTCACCTCCCTGGGAAAAACACACTGTCCCCTGTTCCTTCGCAGCTTGTAAATCGCCCATCTGTCCTCAGAGGAACTGGGGGGTCGATTTCTGCCTGAAGAGGTTTTGCTGGGAGCAGAACCTCCTGAGCTTCTGGACTTGTGAAGAGTATTTTGCACATACCATTTTTCTTCAGCAATTTTTTTATTTTATTTTTTGCCTTCTGCCTATAACAGCAGTTATAATAAACCAACTATTATGCTTGTACATACAAGATAGTACTTGATATATATATATTTTTGTTTCATTATGTTCATTCTACATGTTTTGTAGTACTGCTTTTTTCCATGATTGCGTCTGTCGGTAGAACAGATGTGGGGTCAACAGTGAAAGTGCTCATTATGTTTGTTTTTTTTAAAAATAAAGATATTCCTCGTTTGTAGCTGTCTTTTTATTATTATTACTAATATGACAATTCTAACTCAGTGGTGCAGAGTTTTAAACCTTCCACTGGAAATAAAGGAAATTCCTGTTGTAGCTGCAGCTTACATATTTCCAAAAATTCCAGTGAGAATGTCAACACTCTGACGATAAACATTTATCACATTAGAAAACAAGGACGTTGGATCTGGTAGTGTTTCGATTTCCACCCGAGTCTAAGGCCTTGGAAGCTCTGCCTCTGGCACAGTCACGCCATCATGATGGCGGCCATATTGGCTCTCCCCATCAATACCATACTGGTTGTCAACCTGTCAAAGATTTAAGAAAACATGTAAATAACATCCAGATTACACACACTGGTGTTTTTTTTTTAAACCACAAAAGCAAATTTGGAATTGCACATTGGAAAATGTCATAAATCAAACAGACCTGTGTGGGGTCGTGACGTTGGTTTTGAGACCACAACAGTAGTGGTGACTGGTTCCGTTCTGTGCGTAGTCTGTGGTTGTTCCAGCCCATCCATGAAAAATTGAAGATGTCTCTTGATTTGAGGTAGAAAGGTCCAGTGTAATGCGTATAAGTGCCCCTCGTCTGTTTGCAGGTCCTCGGTCTCCAGGTAGCAGAAAGTTGCATAAAACAGATCCAACATTGCCCCAAATACATCTCTCCATAACTTCTCAATCCTGGATTGAAAAGACATTTTAGTTTGAAAAAGGAGTAAAACAAGGTTGTCATAATACCCTTACATAAAGACCAACAACTTAAAATAATTATAATTTGTCAATCAATGTTACTCATTTCATGTAACTGTCTTAGTCATTATAAATGTGAAGAAAATGATTTAAAGTTTAGTTTGTTGCTATGGCGGCGCCCTACATAGCTGCCGTTGCTTCAGCTCCCAGTAATAGAAGTTTATTGCTTAATTAAATATCTTCTTCAACATAAGCTCAGAGAAACAGTTTAAGAACAGTCTATGACCATCAGAGTATGTTAATATTGAGCTAATTCAGTCATCTGGACTTTTTTCACCGTGTTTCGGTAGGTAAACTATAACATGCAGGGGGTCTTATGATTTTAAGTCAGTGCCTCACCAGCCATGAATCCCACTGCACCTAACTGACACAGATGTCCCGTAACAACTGGAATTATAATAAAAATATAAATTACAAATCAGTTCAAAGTAGCAAAATAAATACCATACATGGATTCTTACCTTATACCGTACTCTGTCATTCGCCTGTGAACTGTTCCTCTCACTGACCCCAAAAAGTCTGGCAATATCCATGACGGATATACCCGCAAGAAGAAATGTTTCCAGGATGTCAGCGGGCAGCAAATATACAGGTCTTCCAACTGTTTTTATGTGGTACACAGATTTGTGCAAACGACAGGCCACTTCCTCCAAAATCTGGACAACTAATGAGTCAGCATCATTATCCGTGTCTGCAGCTAATTGGACCAGCCACTCACTCAAAACATCGGCTCGAAACAGTAAATAGTCATCACTGACTGTAATACTTTCAGCTAAGCTAGCCACCGTCCAAAGTGGATATCTGTTCTTGATCACATTCAAAAGATGTAATGTCTAAAGATGCGCCAGAGTGCTGAGAATTAATATCGAAGCTTATGTAACGTGTGTCTCTAGATCCCTCAGTTGTAGCAGCAGAGGTCTGCAGTTGTGCAGATTCCACTGCAACACTAGAATCCTGTAAAGTAGGCACAACCAGCTCCTTGTTCTCAGGATCGATACATATGTAAGACGTGTTCTCTTCGTGCTCAGTCTTGGAAGAAATTGTTTGAAATAGTTTCTTCAGTCTCTTCTACAATCATGCATGCATTGGCTGGTTTTGCCGTGTCTTCAGATTTCAAAAGAAAGTTGTCCCGCATTGCACGCTACTCCAACAGCTCAGGTAGAACTTCAGCAAAATAATTTTTTGTAATAGTCCTTTTCATTTTTTTTTTTCCTTAAGCAACTCTTCCTCAAGACTGTCATTTTTTGTTGAAGGGAAAGTAGATGAGTTATTTCTTCTTTTGTTGTGCACACATAATGGTCATGGTCCTCAGACACAGCAAAGTCCTCAGAGTTAGTATCATCAAGTTCTTTCTGTGTTGCAAAAGTCATGTCCTGTGGCATGGATTCAGAAACCGTGTCTTCCATTGAGTAACTAGGGTGCTGTAGGTTAGGCTGATCACTCTAAAAGAAACATGTCCTTCATATATTTGCTTCGTTTGGTTTTGCTAATTTCTCAGTGTTTTCAGTACATTCAGATTTCCGTGCAGGTTTGACATTTTCATCCTCGTAATCACTGCCATAACCTCCAAATGAACTTGCAGTGTCAGATACACTATCTTCTTTGTAGTTTATTCCATCCAGTGTTGTGTGCAATTTCCAGAGCTCAGCTTCCAACTCATAGTATAGTTTGTGGGAATGATTTCATTGCTCCTTTTCTTGAGATAACTCTACCTCAAGCTCACATATTCTCTGTTGAAGAGAAATTAACTTGGTCATCAGTTCTTTGTCAATTTCAGGAGCTGTTCTCTCCACTTGTGCAGGTTGTGGAGCATCAATTGTGTCTGCGAACGCGAACGTCTTGTTTTCAAGGGCTAACTTTAAGTCCTGCCACATCGAATGCGCTCTCAAGAGTTCAGCATGGAACTGAATGAATTTGTTCACACAAAGCTCCTTTTCTCACTTCACTTCACATATCTCCTTCTGAAGATTAAGGCAAGCTAAACTCACATTTTCAAACTCAGTTA
>CAEGAF010153275.1:0-10878 GCA_903067075.1 Micropoecilia bifurca
TCTCTCTGGTGAGTGGACATCTCTCTGGTGAGTGGACATCTCTAGTGAGTGGACATCTCTGGTGAGTGGACATCTCTGGTGAGTGGACATCTCTCTGGTGAGTGGACATCTCTAGTGAGTGGACATCTCTCTAGTGAGTGGACATCTCTCTGGTGAGTGGACATCTCTCTAGTGAGTGGACATCTCTCTGGTGGAGGGCAGAGAGGAACTGACTCTTATCAACAGAAACAGAAACTGGGTAAGAAATGATGGGTATGAAGATCAGGTTGGTCTGTTATGTACTGTACATATCTGTCAATCTACCTGTTAAAAGAAAATTCACTCTATCATATTACATGAACTGCCAGCTTTACTTTCTCCACCTTGTACTTTGAACAATTTCATGCATATGGTGTTGAAGAAAAATGTATTAAACATACTGCATTTTGTCTTGCACAGCTGATATGTTAGACCTTTTCATAAGCGATATGTGAATGAAAGTGACATGTGAAACATGCACATTATTCCAAGTTGTCAAATGTTTTGTAATTATGGTGCATGTTTTGAAATAAATGCATTTGAGAAAATTATTGCCGTTTTATTAAATGTTTTTTTTTCCAGAGAATTTTTAAAAGTTCAAAACAATAAAGTAGCTATTTAATATTAATTACAAATAACTCTTATGGAGTTAAAGAAGTACTCTATGAGAGTTAATATTAAGATCTAACACTGAATTAGTGTTAGCAAGTGTTAAATGATTAACTCCAGCAGATTTGATATTTGACCCTTTATAAGAGTTAAGGTACCAACTCTCCAAAAAGAGTTAAATTAACACTTTCTGGTGTGGACCCATATAGACACTTTAAAAGTGTTGAAATCAAATCTGACTGTTAATCTGGGCCTCCTGGATTTGCTGTTTTACTAACCTTCCCCTTAACTTCCAGCTGTCCTGCTTTATACACCTCACCCTGTCACAACCTCCTAATGTGTTCAGAGTATCTTATGACTCCCAGTCATATGATTCCTTTAGATTAATAAATATATAGTGAACGGTCTTTCTCCTCTCTCAAGAATTGTGTCTGTGTGACTTTGCCCTCTCCACTCATTTCCATGCCTCCAGAGTTCTGGCATCTGGACCTTCTGCCTCTTCATAGCTGCCCTCACTTTCACCTTGTTAATTCTGCTAACTTCCCTTTTCCTTGTTCCTCCAGCTCTTCCCATTTTTGTCATTCATTCCCCAGGGGGCTCTTTCTGTCACGGACCACTAAAACTAGCTGCACATCGTTTCCAACTCCATCTTCTTGCTGAGCCATTCAATAAAAGAACTAGAGTATTTTTTATGGTGTCCAAAATCAGTCTGGTCTGAAAGAAAGCGATGTGAGATTCTGCTATCGGGTTTGCTGCTTTGAGAATGTGACTGCATGGACAATCACCCCACTGGAATCCATAAGAAAATTAATTCTTTACATCTGAAGGCGGCTTGGGACGAAATTACAGTTACAAATAAAATGTATAACAGCAGGAACTCAGCAGCTGGTTGTTTCAGTGTTTTGTGCCCAGTAGTACATGTCACCACATTAACGCTGGGGTCGCACTGCGCCACTTTCAGTCTTCACAGACTTATAAAAGACTTTTTGGACCTGCTCAGTTGTCGCACACACACGATTTATCAAACCAATTAAAACCAGCTGACATGTAATACTCGCCTGGGCGACAAAGTAGTGGAATAAAGGTACCACTAGGTGGCGCGCATTCGCAGAATTCATCCGGACTTTACTACAATCCTATAAAAAGAATGTGATGCTGATGAAAACATTTAATCTTTTAACCAGTGAAGATGATGATTGAGAACGTTGTTGACTAGATTCATTTAATTATTTCTATTATAACAGATAAGAAATTCATGTGAGCACTTGAATGCGTTAACAGAATATTTGAGTTCATGAAATATTTTTATTCAGTTTGAAAATATAATTTAGAGATGTCAGTTATTTCAATTCAACCTTAACTAAACAACTTCAATTCACAAATTTACAACACATGGTAACAAAAGAGATATTTTACCTTTCTGTTTAATGTTTGAATTTTAATATAGCTTGATATTACTAGATATTACTGTGAAACTTAGCTGATGGGTGTTATTATGCCCACTATATTGCATTTATGTTTATAATGTTTAGGATTTTCATTTGTAGCTTGTGCAGTACCACTGATTGCCACCAGAGTTCGCCCAGCCCACGCTCACATTCTCCTCCCACTAAAATATAAAAATCACACAACTTGAAAGTTGAAGCTCAACAATTACAGAAAATAATTTTAATATCTGTTAATTCACTGCAGCACACATTTATCCAGTCCTTTCACACTGTGTATGCAGGTGGAAAACGTGACAGTCAGAACATGAAAGCAAACATAAGAACATCTGTGTGATGTATTTCTACAGCAAACAATTGTAAATAAACAGCTACGAGGCACAATGCAGAGGAGTTGGCAGTGCAATTTTCAGCTTTACCCCTGGGAGTAAAGCTTTGCTTGGATGGTCCACTACAACATACAACGTTTGTGTCATGGCAGATGGAGGAAAACTCTCAGAGACCACTTAGAACATCGACAATGACAGCTGCTTTCCTTACACCCCGGTGTACCTTCTGCTGGGACAGATGAAACTGGCACAGGCAGAGCACTGCTACGTCACTACAATGTGGAAACAATCTTTTTTATTTGGCTAACAACGATACACATTTTGAGAAAAACAAAGCCAGCGTCGGGTACTCCTCTGGTGGCTGAGGAAGGATGAGATGAGACCGAGGCAGGAGATGCTGTTTAGCGCCGCTGGTCGTTCTGTATTGTGCTCCATTCGTAGGACTCTGCAGCAGGAAGAGAAGCACCTGATTTAGAATAAGTGTGTTAGGTTAACAGCCTAAAGACGATCAGAGCACAAAGGAATTTTGATGACCTGGTTCTTCTTGGCTCCGTTTTCCCATCAGGCCAACAAATGAGTTGATTTTATGTCCTGTGGAGGAAAAGGATTTAAAATATAGATTATCGAAGTCCACTAGTTTTACTAAGCTGAGACTAGAGGCTGGAACCCAGCAGGTCTTGGATGGTCATTTATTCTCATGTCTTTGTTTCTGGAATTTCAGAAGTGGATCTGCGTTATGTCCTCTTATGAAGGCAGATCTATTCCTCAAGAAAGTAAATTAAATGTTGCATAACTTTGTGCTGGGTTATTAATTTAATCTTCCCCTTTAGAAAGAGCTCTTTTCTGCATCAGAATTTAATTGGACATGATGTCTGACTGTAGAGTCAGAGTGAAGTTCATGTGAACCAGAACCCAAACTGACATGTTAAAGCTGTCCTTAAACATGCCTGTGATACAGGGATGGAAATATACTGTCAGTCTGAGTGGAGGGCTGGGATACCATCAGCTCCACGGTGCTGAAACAGAGTGAGGAACGATGCAACACCAAAAAGACCCTCATGATGATTCTGTATCCCTCCAAAAACCCGAGAACTGAAGTGTTGCTCAGAAGTAAAGAAACGAGTGAAAATCTATTTTGCCTTATGTGGAGGACAACTAAGTCCAACATGTCCTTGAGGATATTGATCTCTGCCATGTCCTTCACTCTAATGATGACTGACATGGTCACGTTTGCGTAAGTGCAATAAATTGGATGTATACTCAATTCTGCTCGCTCTGTTGCATCAGTGAGGAGGTGAGTCATTCAGAAAAAGGGAATCCCAACCCCCACGGAGTCCTTGCATGTTTTAGTACCTTTAATCTCTTCTGTTTGTCCCCTCAGCTTTGGACCACCCTCCTAACTGACCAATTAATGAGTTAAATTAAAGAGATGTATTCAGAAAAGAGTCCTTCTGTAGAGCAATCTGTGGCGGTTGTCAGTTAATTAAACCCTGAAATTGTTTTCACCCACTCCGTCTGAGCCACAGCAATAAAAATCCAATTCAGTCAGTAATGCTGTGGGTGAAATATGAGAGAAATGTCTTTTTCTCCTGCTGTGCAAATCTGAATAGGTGATCCACTGCGGTTTTACAGCGGCTCAGTTGTCTAACATGGTTGATTTAATACCATTAAGCCAGAAGGAGAACTAAACATAAAAACTGTCTTAATGCTTTTCAACCACAGCACTGAACGCTGCAGATCACTGATACCTCAGAACATCTCTCTATCAGACATGCATGTCTTAACCTGTTGGGATTTTGCATATTTTACTTCCCCACTACTTTCACAAGTAGGATTAAAAGAAAGGCAATCACTAAAGTAACTAAAGTATCAACATGATCATGATTCCCTTTACAGGAATACAGAAAGTCCCAACAGATGTGACTTACTTTTTCTGGTGATCTGTGGGTTTGCTATGGAGAGACAAAGTAAAAGGAAATGATTTTATAAAAAGCATGATTAAGATGTGGAGCTTGTGGTGAATAAAGTGAACAAGTTCTCACCCATGGAACGCTTCCCCATCAGACCGATGAACTGGTGCGGCCGCGGCTTTCTCGTCATCCTCAGGAGAATTTCTCTGAATGGGTCATTGGAGAGCCAGTCATCCTGAGCAGATGGGGAAAAAAATCTGTGTAAAAATGTCCGTTGATATTGTTTCCCAAGAGTGGCATACTAAGAAACTATGTGTGTAACTGTAATTTACCTAAACGATCCATAAGATTAAGGATTCTTTCATCCACTTTTTACAGAATAAAAATTGCAAGTATCAGCAGTTGTTTCTATTTTGTCTTAAGATCTATTTCTCTAATATACATTAGTCTGGCTGTGATCTAGACCTAGGGGCCACTAATGGTCCGTACACTAAGTTGTAATGATTTATTGTGGGTTCATTCATCTGCAAAATGGCCCCCAAGGCTGGGGGATAGTGGCTTGGCACGATTCCAACCCACAATGTCAAACTCAGGACATGCGATTCGTGACGGTGGAGCAGCTTTAGGTTTCATCTTTTAATATGAGCAGCTGGAATTTATGTCATTGCAAAATTTGGAAGGTTTAAGCTCAATCTGAATTAAACTAAGCAAACTTATTCTGTTTCAATTTAAAGAACACTGACTTGTTATTATTTTTATTATTTTCTGCGTCCCCAAACACAGAGATCTGATTAGAAAAGCAAAGATAGGTTCCAATAGTGTCACCTTTTCACTGCAAAATGGACAGTTCTTTTTCTCCAGAAGGAAATAAAAATTTGGTTATGGCTGCTAGAATTATTATACTAATCTAAGACCAATATAATCGTTCACTAAAACTGACTAATCAAGTTATAATATGATGAACAATTTTTTTTTCAGAAGGAAAACAGAAATATAGTTAACTGCTTCCTTCTTTAATATATTGCGGGTAAACAGATGTTATTCAAATGCTTCTTTTGCGAAATATGGCAGAAACATAAAAAAATACCTAATTGATTTGTACTCCATTTGACATTAATGTTAGTCTTTCGTGAGATAAATTCAAACCTGACACAGAACCAATACAAAATTGTACAATTCAGTAATGGTGGCTAAATAACAGAAACTCTGCAGTGCTACCTGAATCTGGTTACTGCTCGTCCAGTAGTCAGCTCCTTCTTTTGGTTCACCATCTTCGCAAAAAACTTGAGCAACGGCAATAAGCGCCATTAAAAGTGGCAAAAACAAAAGCTTCATGGTGCCGACGATGTTTTTTTAAATGTATTTTCTAGTTTCTAGTCACAGTAAAATTAGATAAAAGCAGAAACTATAACAGAACTAAGTGAAATGTAACTATAACAGAGACTTGCTGCGCGCGCTGCTCTTCTCAGCTCAACACTGTTTAGTCCATAGCCCGTGCGCGTGCGCGTCAGAACGCTGAACTCCTGTCTGTTTCCCCAAAGCTCTCCGCGCGCTCGGCTCCTGCACCAACTTCTTGTCTCGTGCGCCCTCCTGTCAAGACAGCCTCGCGGGCGTCCCTTTATAGCAGCTCGAGCTGCGTTGCTTGGTAACGCTGTTTTAGTAGTGTGATTACTCGTTGAGGAGTTTATGTTGCGCATCAAATTTATACAGTTCCTAGATATTCCCAAAGTATCGTTCCAGATGTCACGAGCTTTTATATCATAAATATATGACGTGATTCTGAAACAACTGGATTTTTGCTTTCTTCAGCTGGTCTGCACCTTTTCTGGCCTGTGGCCAACAGCAGTCTTTATACAAGTAGATGTGAGTTGAATTTTTAGGTTCATATAGGTTTGGTTATACATATGTTTCTACTCATTTAAACTGTGTAAAGTATGTTTTTTGTAATATTTAACTGTAATAAGCCAAGTTCCCTCAAGGAAACTTGGATTTATATGTCTGATCTAATTTATCTAATCTTTGTACCAATTTGTAGACTCATGTTCCTCAAACTTAAAACAAATATCAATTATAAATATTAAAAGGCAGAAAAGGTTCCCTCTTACAGTCATGTAAGCACGGACTGACGCAGAGAGCTTGATGCAATTCTACTAAAATGCTGTGTTTAGCATTGTGGACGTCACTGAAAGAAACCTTTTCAGCCCAGTGTGAATCTGGAGCTTTCTCAGGTATCCTCTGTTGTGTTGCTTAAATACTTTAATGCTGAAGGTTTCAGTCAAGAAAAGCACAAAAAAATCATTTTTGTGCTTTTATTGACTAATTCTTAGTCTTTTTTCCATAACTTCAAATTATACAACAAACAACTGGAAATATTTGGAAAAGCAAGATCAAATTCCCAATATTTGCCTAAATGGTTTGAGGACCCCAAAGTGCTTCACACTAGTCATTCACCCATTCACACACACTCACACTCTAATTTGATTTGAATTTATTCTTCACAAATTACATGTACAAGCTCAAAAAGAATTTGAATCATTGATAATCATTTTAACACTAACATACATTATTTTTATTGTATGCTTTTCTATAAATGTTCAGTGGGTGGGATGGAATAATGGATGGATGGATGGATGGATGGACGGATGGACGGATGGATGTATGGATGGATGGATGGCTAATCTGATTTAGCTACTGGAAACAGTGATGGTAGGGGAGGTAAAATAAATCTGCAGCTCACTGTTAAGAAAACTTTAGCAAGAAATGACATTTTGGTAAGAGGAAAATAAAATTTATATTTAATTCAAACTCAATAAAGTGCATATTTTCCCTGCTGGACAGCCTTTGATTCAGACTAATTGATGGTCTGTCATCCAAATCGACCAATGAGGTGCTGTAATGAGAGTGTTTGGGAACACACTTATGATATGATTTGAATATGAAATTGTTTAGAGGTCTGTTATTACCAAAATCAAGCCGAACCATACCTTATTTACAAGGATGGTTTTAATAAAAAGCTCAATAACCAATAATTAATTTTAGAGTTCCTGTGTGAGAATGTCAGTTGGCATGTCTACCACCAATGTGTCCAACTGGTACTTCCTCAGCTCTGTCCAGACAAAGCTTTCTGAAAACTTTCATAAAATCTCTCAGGTTGACTCTTTTATAGCCTCTAATGACTCAAAAGTTATTTCTCTAATAATTATCATACTATGTCAGTATGATAAGATTCATGGGATGTTTTCACTCTCTCACATCCCTCTTTTCAGGAGGATTCTTTTTACTTGGGCTGTGTTCCAGGTGTGTTCCCCTACATATCCCAGTGTGGGTGTACAGCCTGGAGACGTCACCAGCCCATCACACAGCAATGTGATGAACTGGTGAGGATGGAGGAAGCCAGAATACTCAGAGAGAACAGACACAATGTTAAATGTTACACCTTGCAGATCACATGAAATGAATACTAAATAAAAATGCAAGCCTAGGTCATCTTTAAAACTCAAATTTAGCTTAAAGACAGACCCAAATTATCTTCCTCCATTATTCTATCCGCCTCATGTTCCAGTACCACTGATAGAAATTACCCCAAAACATGATCCTACCATCACCTTTTTCAAAAACAACATTTTTGCATCTATTTAAACAGTTGTTCCTTTTATCCTTGAAAGATGTGTTATGTCTTAAACCAGCTTCATCTTAAACAAGAAAGCTACAATTCAGGCTTGGTTAACCCAGATGAATAACCTTAACCTTTAAATGGAAGTTCTCTTCAAAAGGACCATGGCTGGCAGCAGGCAGTGTTAGGAAGGAACGAAGCTCTTACAACCAGTGAGTTTATGTGTCTGTTCTGCTTATTTTAACAGTGAAGAATGAACCTTAAAGCCATTGAACCTGGTTATGGGAACCACTTTGAACAAAGAACTGCACAATTCCTGCTGACCTTTCATTGGTTTAACGTAACCGTAGATTGGTTCACCATAGAGCTACTCCGCTCTGGAATTTAATCATCCTCACCACCATGACAGCTCATCCAATTAACAGACGGAAGGGGGAGGTGAGGAGCTCGAGGTGATATGGTGCTGTTGCCACCATCAGAGGAGCCACCGCTGTGGGGGAGGATGGAGAATCAAGGCGTAGGAGGTCAAGAGAGCCAGGACCAAGTGGAGGCATGCAGCTTGACACATTTTACATGTGAAGAGATGTGGACACCAGTCTCAAAACCTCCTCTAACTGTGATCCAGCAACAAGTGGGCCTCTTTTAATACGATGCATCAATTTATAAGAGCGTATTAATTGGTCTGTGTCCAGATTCAATGCATGAGAGACACAAAATATAAAATCCTCAATATAAACACATATTGTGCTAAAACAGCTTTGAAGACGCCAATTTAAATATGCCACCTAAAACCTAGAAAGGTGCTTATTATTCTAATCCAAGCCAGGTCACTGTGTGGGGGTTGAGTGATCTCTATGGGATACAAGAGCCAATATTTTAATATTCCATCTGAGAGCCGGACAATTAGTGAACAACAAGAAAAAAGCCACCACTGAAAGAAGTCATGACCCAAAACGCCATGCGGGGTATAGAGGAAATGTGAGGAAAATTCCACATTTAAGATTGAAAACAGGGGTGTGACCCATGACCTGTTTAAAAATGATATAAATTTGTAGATTCAGTGAGAAATGTATGCTGTTGTTTTAAAATTAACACCTGGAAGAAAGTTGTTTGTTTTCAGGTAAATGCCTGAGACCACCTCATTCAGAAAGGGACAACAGGAATGTCCACTTCTGATCAACGCCTATCAGCAGAGTGGAAGAGTGTGCAACTGACTGGCTCAGTGATGTCACACCCCGGATTAACAGCTCTACCCATCAATAAAGAAATCGAGCAAATCAGCTCTTTTTCTTGTTTTTCTTCATTTTTTAGCAGTTCCTTAAAGACCCACAAGTACTTTAAATCACCATCAGTAGAAATATTTAATATCTGCTGCAGCCGATTGTGACACAAAGGGAGAAAATCATATTGTACACACCTCAGAATCAGTAATGGCTGCCTTAGTTTGAGGTTCAGCACAAATGTGCTAAAACCCACGTTTTAGCACATTTGAACGACTATCCAGACATATCCACACAGTTTAGGGAGAAGAAAAGAAAAATTCCAATAAAAAGGAACAGATACATATTATCAAACTATTAGTGCTTAACACTGCAGTAAAAATATATTTCTTTACATATTTACTGAAATATGTAAAGAAAATAAGTCCCTCCCGCCGTTATGAGACAGCAAGGAGGCGGGTCTTAGCACTGACAATCACCCTGCATCCACCTGCTCATCTCTCCCTCCCATTTAGGGAGCTTCTTCCTGACAGTACTTTGTTACTGTACTTAAGTACAATTTTCGTGTATCTGTACTTTACTTAAGTAGATTTAATAATGAATACTTTCTACTTTTACTCCACTACATTTTACAGTAAGTATCTGTACTTTCTACTTCACTACATTTCTAGAAAACTGTCGCGTTACTCATTACATCCAAGTCACATTGAGCTTTTTTTCATTAAAATGTGAAGTTCAGGGACTTAAGGTGGCGCCGTAAAATTCGAGCAATAACGTGACTTACCTGTCTGTGTCACCCATCCCTCCACCTTTACTCGCACGCGGAGCGCCAAGAAATGTGCAGTGGTTTCCTCTGAGCGGGAGAAAATGTCTGTCTAATCGATAATAGCTGCATAAATCGATATTGCGACATGTAAAATCAGCAGCGCTTCTTTTCACAGATGGTGGGACTTTGTCCAACTTTTAGCGTCACTCGGAAGGAAAGACATATGTTGCATCCGCGATGAAAAAAACGTATCAATCATGCAAACGAAGCTGAAGTTGGTTTCCATTTTTAGCTTCCAATAGCTAAAGGGCGATTAATCTTTAGTGTGTACATTTATAGATACATTTATATATATATATGTATATTTAAATATCTTTATAAATCTATCTATCTATCTATCTATCTATCTATCTATCTATCTATCTATCTATCTATATATATATATATATATATATATATATACATATCGATATCAATCATATATCTATCGGTCTCTTTATAAATATACCTTTATAAAAGGTATATAGATATAAAAAAATTCCCTTCTCACCCGTGGGTGGTCTCTCTCTCTGTCTCTCTCTCTCTCTCTGTCTCTCTCTCTCTCTCTGTCTCTCTCTCTCTCTCTCTCTCTCTGTCTTCTGCGGCTGCTGCTGGGGAAGGAGCACAAGAAACTAACCCTGGGGAGGGCGTCTCAACAGGAGACAAAAAACAGTCCAATGTTTCAGAACGTGATATTGAAGATGTCATTACTTCTCCTGAAGAGAGTAAAGAGAGTCAAACGGCTACACAAGAAGGATTGCAAGAGGAAATGGATGTTGATGATTTAGTTCATAGTGAAGGGAATTTGATCAGGGATGAGGAAAGTGCTTTTAAAATACCAAACACTAAAAGAAAATCTAGACAAACTAAAGGGGTAAAACCCAAGAAAACTCAGTTGAAAGAAAAGAGTGGGGAAGAAAGTGACTCGG